>CM076847.1:80534609-80749288 GCA_039519185.1 Astragalus membranaceus
AAGAGGTAAAAACTGTTCATAAGGAATCATATTGAAAAAAGATACTAAATGTGAGTATAATGTGCTCTATATATAGAGCTCTAGAAAATACTAACTAACTAGCAAATTACTAGTTAGTCCCTAAGAGAATGTAACACCTCCTAAGCAACTATTATTTTTAATAGTTATAATTTTGGTAATTTTCAGATTAATTTGGACTATAAATTAATAGTGTTAATTTGGGCTGATATTTACAATTTGTGATATATTAGTTTATCAACTTAAAATGGATCAAATCATAAATTCAGCCCAACCCAAATTTTTGAACAAGGCTAAGTGGTCGGTTTAAGTATTAAAAATGAGCGGACGGTAAAAAAAAACATTAAAATGAGCTATAAATAAAACAAAAAAAAGAAACAGCTAAAAAATGTGAATTGGGAAATTTAGGCCCAACCAATGCATACCTACTTGGTTGACCCGTTAAACCCGCCCAATCGAACTTGCAAAAACAGAGGAAATAATGACTTTTTTCACACACCCCCCTTAATCCCGCCCCCACCCCCACCCTCAAATAAATAAGCAAAATGTCAAAAATATCCTTAAAATATAAAAGCTTTTTGGCTAAATTATAGTTTTGGTCCCCCTATTTTCAAAAATTCAGACATTTGGTCTCCCTATTTTAAAACTCAGACATTTAGTCCCTCAATTTTAAAAAATCGAAGACATTTAGGCCCAAGAGGAATTTTCAGTTTTTTATGGCTAATAATCAAAGACATTTGGTCCCTGAATTTTAAAAAATCAAAGACATTTGGTCCCCCAATTTTAAAAAATCAAAGACATTTGGTCCCTCTTTGGACTAAATGTATTTGATTTTTTAAAATTGAGGGACCAAATGTTTGAGTTTTAAAATAGGGGGACCAAATGTCTGAATTTTTGAAAATAGGGGGACAAAAACTATAATTTAGCCAAGCTTTTTCAACTACATCGAGTATGTTTACCTTGGTTTAGGGTTTGTGTCTTTGTGTCTTATAATACTTTGCACATTTCAAGTCTGGTACCAATGTGTTGAATTGATCGATACCTGGAGATCGTGCTTGTCAATTCTGAAACAACGCAGGCACAATACCTTGGTATCGAATAAGTTTGGTACCTTAGTACCATTCTTGGAGTGTGCATAAAAAAAAGACAGAGAAGGAGAAGAAGGGAAGGGAGAAGAATATGAATGTGGTGGTGGTAGTTGTGGTCGTAAGAGGGAGGTGTTGGTGGTGGTGGAGAGAGGGGGAGACGGTAGTGGTGAGTAGGAGGAGGTGATGGGGTGGTGGTGAGAGGGAGGAGATGGTTTGGTGGTGACAAGGAGGAGATGGTGGTGAGGGAAGAGGGAGAAGAGGAAGGGGAAGTGAAAGAATAAAAGTGGGGTTATTTGGAGGTTTTTGAAAAATTTGGCAGTGTTTGAAAGCATAAGGGATGTGTGGAAAAAAAAGCAGAGAAAGATAGAGCAACTAGGCCTCATCAACTAAGCTGCAAGGTTTTGTCAAAAAAAAAAACTAAACCACAAGGTTGAGTGGTTGGCCCATGGTTTAGGCCTAGTACTGGATGTGCAGCCAACTATTTGACCAGAAGGTAAGAAACTCTACAAGGAAATCGCATATTACCGGTGGATTTTTTCCGCCGGTACGTTTCCGGCGGAAATTTGGCATTTCCGACGGATTTTTTCGGTCGGTAAATTTCCGGCGGAAAAATTTGAATTTCCGGCGGAATTTTACATTTTCGGCGGATTTTTTTGAATTTCCGGCGGTTTTTAAAAAAAAAAAAATTTTTTAAAAAAAACCACCGGAAATTCAAAAAAATCCGCCGAAAATGTCGCCGGAACATTTCCGGTGGTTTTTTTTTGAATTTCCGGCGGTTTTTTAAAAAAAAAAAAATTTTAAAAAAACCGCCTAAAATTCAATAAAACCGCCGGAAATGTTCCGGCGACATTTCCGGCGGTTTTTTTTTTAAAAAAATTTTATTTAAAATAAATCCGCCGGAAATGTCACCGGAACATTTCCGGCGGATTTATTTTTAAAAATATAATAAAAAATTTCAGCTTCCTATAAATAAAACTTTCTCATACACTCTTCTCATTCTCTCATTTCACTCTTATTTCCTTCTCACTTTCTCCTACACCCTTCTAAATTTCTCTGTTCTTCTTCTTCTTTCTCATTCATTCTTCTTCCTTCTCACTTCTTCTTCTTCTTTCTCATTCATTCTTCTTCCTTCTCACTTCTTCTTCTTTCTCATATCATTTTTCCATACTCTCTTTCATTCTTTTTTTTACACCATCTTCATTCTCATTCATTCCCACTTATTCATTCTTCTTCCTTCTCACTTATTCTTATTTCTTCATTCTCATACTCTCATTCATTCTTTGTTTTACACAACTCTCTTTCATTTTTATTCATTCTAATTTTTCTTCCTTCTAATTCTATTACTTTCCCTTTAATTTTTTTCTATTATGTCTTATTTATTTAAATATAAAATTTGAAAAAAAAATTAATTTTTTTCAATTTTTTTTTTTAAAATCCGCCGGAAGTTCAAAAAATCTGCCGGAAATGTTCCGGCGACATTTCCGGCGGTTTTTTTTGAATTTCCGGCGGTTTTTTTTGAATTTCCGGCGGTTTTTTTAAAAAAAGAAAAAATTTATTTAAATAAATCCGCCGGAAATGCAAAAAAATCCGCCGGAAATGTCACCGGAACATTTCCGACGGATTTTTTGAATTTCCGACGGTTTTTTAAAAAAATAAAATAAAAAAAATTAATTTTTTTTCGCCGGAAATTCAAAAAAACCGCCGGAAATTTTGCCGGAAACCGTTACCTACGAGCGTTTTACCGGCGGATTTCCGGCGGAAAAAATCCGCCGGAAACGTCACTTTTCCGGCGGATTTGGTGCATTTCCGGCGAATTTTTTCCGCCGGAAAAACGTGTTTTTCTTGTAGTGAAAGCCCCCGCCATATTGTAAAAAGTTGGCTGCAAATCTGATACCAGACCGCACAAATCGCACTAGGCTCCACCACTTGGATTGACCTTAGCCTAGCACTCCTTTTACTAAGAGCAATGGAGGCCAGTAGCCTAGGCCATGGGCTTCTATAACACCCATTGACACAATCCATTCTTAGTATGTTGCATAACCTACGTTATATTTTATAGGAGCTGCTACCCTTTCAAAAATTTATATGTCTCCAATGTGGGCCTTCGGTTCTTCTTATCTCCACATGACCCACACAATAACAAGCATAGTTATCAAAATCGCGATATAAATCGTAAAATCGTACGATTTTTCGATATTGCTCACCCTCTCCGAGTTGTGATGCGAACAGAATCGTAAATCTGGTGGAATCGTACGATTATCGATTTATCGTAGTATCTTACGATTTTGCAATCCAAAACATGATTTTGCTGGAAAAATCGTAGTAGAATCACGAGCAAAATTGCAAGGAGAAGAAGAAGACTCGGGTCGGGTTTGGGTGACCCGGGTTGTATTTGGGCCGTTTTTCAACTTTTAAACCCTAATTCCCACTTTGTAGATCTTCCATCTCTGTCAGTGCGTCTCCTTCTCTCTCGCATGCATTTCGTTCTTCTTGCGTGATTACATCTCTATTCTGGCGACTGCGTGTGTTGTGAATTGTGATAGAGATTAGAGAGAACAATTGTAAAAAACAAACCACTCTTTTCTAACCACACCCCCTTTTCTCTAAAAATACCCCCCCTTTTTTTTAATAATAATCATTTTTATCTGGAAAAAAAGTAGAATGGTACGATTTTACGAGTTTACGATTTTGTTAACCCCTCCCGATTCTACAAATTTCTACCAATTTTATTCGGTAGAATCTTCCGATTCTACTTACGATTTTACGGTTTGTGATTTCGCTACCTCCTCCCGATCTTAAGTAGAATCTCGATTTTGACAACTATGATAATAATGGATGCTTTATGTATCGTTTTCCTTCAAAACCAACTGTCACAGCCCCATACATTTTAAGATTCTACTCAATTACGTGTGCTCTAAAAGTTCTTCCCAATTTAAGTGAATAGAATTCAACATTTCTGCGGATATTACTCCATTTTCTCAACTCAAATGACATTAGTCAGAAAGGTTAACCACAGAAAAGAGGGTGTAATACCTAGTAGCAGCAGATTGAATTGCTACATTATTGAATGACGAACAAAGGAATTTTTTTCAAGCAAAATCCGTCAACGCTTCCTTGAGGAAGAGCATGAATATCTATCTCGATTTGATATTCTGCAAATTAATGCAATATTTTCAAATGATTCCAACTTTTCCTTGGTTGTTTTTGAGTTTCATTTTTTAGTTTACTTTTAAGGTTTGATTCATTTTCTTCTCCTTTGCAATTTTCCGACCTTCAATCTGAATCAATAATTTGTGTTGATTAATTAAGCATATGTAAATTTCATTAAGGGGACATTAATTTTTTGAAAAGAGAGCTTATCATCCATTAGGCATTAGTTACTTATGAGTGAGGAGGGTTGTCAAGATACAATGAAACAAAAAAAACAGAAAAAAGAGCTTAAGTGGCTTATACTGATACAAGTACAACTACATTAATGGGAACGAAAGCTAAATATAAAACTTCAACATTCAAATCTTTGAAGGCTGAAAATCAGAACATGGAAACAAAAGACACCGTGGCAAGAAGAGAAAGCAGCCAGTAGAAGGGGACTTTAATAGTGCATCCATCAGATGAGCTTCCACCAAATGAGCCAACGTCTCTTGCTGGGACAATGTTAAATCCTTCAGCTGCAATTCACCAAAACGTTATAATAATAATATTTTCTGCAATATTCCTTCCTTAATTAAGTTAATTAATCAACAAACATTATATGATCATATTAATTATTCTTACCTTTGCATTGGCTACCAGGTGGAGTTTGCAGTTTACAAACAGAAGGGAGAGAGAGAGTAAGAGTTTGATTTAAGAGGATTCCTAAAGCGGAGTCAGCATTAAGCACGGCGCAGAGGCACTGTGGTGAAGATTTGACCACCTTTGAGAGTGTCGAGCAACATAAAGTTGATGGGGCTGATGAATACTCCATCCCCATAGCGTAGTCCTCGCAAGGGATGAAGGCAACAAGTAGGGTGCTGCAACCTGATTGGGCAGCATTTTGAGTCCATGTACTACTGGTTACAAGGAGCATAACTAGCCACAACACTAACCCTCTCAATGCCATTACTACTTCTAACCTTTGAAACTTCTTACAGATGACTGATACTAATTAGGAATCGATGTCTGAGTGAGTGGATGAAAAGGTAGTGAAGGAAAAGTTATATATACATCATAGTTATAAGAAAAGGACCAGTAAATTTAGGTTGCCTGCACTTTCTAATTTAATTATAATTATAAAGACTACACCTTTTCCTATACGGGAAGTGTTGTTTATCGACGGCTATATCTAACCGTATATTTTATTCAATATAACTAATAAAAGCGTTGTAATTGTTGGGGAGAGTTGAGCAGGAGAGAGTACGCAGTAGGAAAATAGAGAAGAGAGGGAAAAACTGGGCAAAACAATGAAACAGAAATTTCAAAGTAAAACTGTATTATTCGATTCTTACTAATACTATTACAGGTAGTCGAAAATATATATATACATGATAACGCCAGACCCATGATTCGGCTAGGCCCATGTTTCGACTAGGCCCATAAAGGGCTTACTTACTACACCTACCTATATTACAAGCAATCGAATTACTAGGCATATCTCAATATTCCCTCTTAATTCACATTGCTAAGTGACATCATCCTAAGCATTGTTCTCAGTTCTTCGAATCTTCCCTTTTGCAATGGCTTGGTCATTGCATCAGCTACTTGCAGTTCTGAACAGCAGTGTTCCAGGTTCAGCTTCTCATTATTGACTTGATCACGCAGGAAGTGATATCTGGTCTCTATATGCTTCGACCTACCATGAGCGACAGGGTTTTTAGCCAGATCTATCGCAGACTTGCTGTCGATCAACAACTTCATTGCTGTAATTCTTTGTAGGCCAGTTTCGACCAATAGCATGCTTAGCCATGATGCTTGACATGCAGCAAAGGAAGCAGCCACGTACTTTGCTTCACAGAAGGACAACGCCACTATGCTTTGCTTCTTCGAACACCATGAGATGGGTGTTGTTCCATACATGAAGACATACCCACTTGTGCTCTTTCGATCACTCTTGTCTCCACTCCAGTCGGAATCAGTGTAACCAAACACTTCGGTGCTAGCCTTCGACTCTGTCTTGCTAGGGAATAGAATACCATAACTTTGTGTTCCCTTTAGGTACCTAAGCACTCTTTTTGCAGCTACTAGATGGGAGGTTCTTGGCTTCTCCATGAATCTGCTGATCATTCCAACACTAAACATAATGTCAGGTCGAGTGTTGCAAAGGTACCTAAGGGATCCAACAATCTGTTTGTAGAGGGTGGCATCTACTTCACTCCCTTCATCATCTTTCGATAGCTTGCTGCTTGCGTCATTTGGTGTCGAAACTTCCTTACAGTTGGTCATGTCGAATCTGTTCAGGATATCAGCTGCATATTTCGACTGATGCAGAAATATTCCCTTTCTTGTCTTCGTAAATTCCATTCCTAAGAAATATGATAGATGTCCTAGATCACTCATTTCAAACTCAGACATCATCACTCTCTTAAAGGAGTCGACTTCGACTTCATTGCTGCCAGTTACTAGTAGATCATCTACATACAGGCACAACGACAATTGAGTCTCAGTTCCATTCTTCTTAACATATACACCATGTTCATTGGTGCATCTAATGAACTTTTGAGCCAAGAGAAATCCATCAATTCTCTTGTTCCATGCCCTTGGGGCTTGCTTAAGTCCATATAGAGCCTTCTCAAGCTTGAATACCTTGTCTTCTTGTCCCTTCAATTCAAATCCAGGTGGTTGGCAAACATAGACTTCCTCTTCCAGAGGTCCATTAAGAAAAGCTGACTTTACATCAAGTTGATGTAGGGGCCAGCCTCTATGACTTGCCAATGCCACTACCAGTCTTATGGTCTCAATCCTGGCTACAGGGGAAAAGACTTCATTGAAATCCAACCCAGGTTTCTGCAGGAAACCTTTAGCTACTAATCTGGCCTTATACTTGGCCACTTCTCCATTGGGTTTGACTTTGGTTTTGTAGACCTATTTCACACCTATTGCCTTCTTTTGCTTTGGAAGTTCGACTAGCTTCCATGTACCATTTTTCTCTATTGACTTCAACTCATCAATCCTGGCTTCCTTCCACTGTTTGTGATTAAGAGCTTCCTCCAGGCTCACTGGTTCTGCTCCAGCCATCAGTGCAAAGTGTGTCAAGTCTCCTTCTGCTGTAATAGCAGAGTCTGGGAATGTGTCGAATCCTTCTAACCTTACTGATCTCTGCCTTTCCCTCTGTGACCTTCTGATAGGTTCGACAGCAACAGTTTCTTCAGGTTCTGTAGCTTCAGTAGCTATATTCTGATCATCTAGATCCTGTACTTCGTTGAAGTCCAGTATTGCAGTTCTTTCACAGCCTTCCTCATTCTGATTATCCCAGTTCCAATGTTTCGACTCATCTACTATGACATCTCTGCTCTTCACTATTTTCTTCTGCATAGGATCATACAGTTTGTATGCTCCTGTCGAATGATACCCAACAATGATCATTTGTTGTGCTCTATCATCCAGCTTGTTCCTTAGTTGCTCAGGGACATGTCTGTAACATAATGAGCCAATTATTCTGAGATGCTTAACACTTGGCTTTTTTCCTATCCAAGCTTCCTCAAGTGTCCTCCCAATCAATCTCTTTGTGGGGTACTTGTTCAGAATGTACACTGCTGTGGCTACTAGTTCTCCCCATAAACTATGAGGTAGCCTTTTTTCCTTCATCATACTTCTCACCATGTCGATGATGGTTCTGTTTTTCCTCTCAGCTGTTCCATTATGCTGAGGTGTGTAAGGTGAACTGACTTCATGTACTATGCCTTCGTTTTCACAAAACTTTACAAATTCATGTGAATTGTACTCACCACCTCCATCTGTTCTAAGGGTTTTGATTGCACACTCACTTTGCTTTTCAATCATTACCTTGAAGTTTTTGAATACTCCCAGTACTTCACTCTTCCTTTTGATCAAGTACACACTAGTAGAAAAAATGCTTTTTATAACGGTTATTTATATCGGTTAAAAACGGCCTGATATAGAAAGTGACGCGGTGGCAATTTTGTAATTAAAATTACACTTTTTATATCGGTTTCCCATGGAACCGATATAGAAAGTGCAAAAAGTATCTTTCATATCGGTTCCATTGCATAACCGTTATAAAAAGTGAAAAAAAATTTGGCTTTCATAACGGCTCAAAAACCACCCGTTATAGAAACTAAAAAATTAGGTATCTTTCGCTTCGCTGTTTCAGTCTCACTCTCTCCGTCAATGTGTCTCCCTCATCTCTCTCATTTCAGTCTCACTCTCATTTCAGTTTCACTCTCTCACTCTCTCCGTCAAAACCCACCCACGCAGCCCCACCACCCACCACCCACCACCCACCACCCAACACCACCGTTCCTCCTTCACTTCTCTTCTCCTTCTCTTCCACTGCAACATCCTCTCTCAGTCTCCCTCTCTCGCTCTCGTTCGTTTCTCCCTCGCTCGCCCTTGCCCTCGCCCTCGCCCTCGCCCTCGCCCTCTACCCTCCTCCTTCGGTGTGACTCTGGAGCGTGTCTCTTCATCAGGTTTTCAGAGAAACCAAGAACCCAGGTGGGGTGTTTCACGGAGAAGACGAGAGAGAGCACGGAGGGTTTCAAGAAAGCCAAGGAAAAATTTCAAGAAACAGCGAACTGGGTTTCTTCTTCACGCTTGATTCTGATGGAGGATCAAGCCAAGAATCTCAGCGAAGACTTCCTCCTCTTCAACGAACAGGTATGACGTTTCCTTTCTCCTTAAACTCTTCTCAGTTCTTCACGGTTTGAAACCCTAAGATTCAAACTCTGATTTGTTCTTTTCTTTGTGTTTTCTGGTACGATCTTGAAGCTATGACCAACGATCTGCTCACCGAAGGTATAAACTCTGACTTCTCTTCTGTGTCAGTTTGTTATTGCACTGTTTGTGACGAACACAACCCCTAATCTTCTGAACCTTGGTTCTTGGTTGCAGATCTTCGAAGATCTGCGTGCAAAGACCTTCAAACAGGTATAAAAACTGCCCGATGCTAGTTTCTGTTTGATAGGTAATAAAACATCAATGTTGAGAGTTTATAAGATTTTTTTATATATTAAGAAAAGTTGGAATTTGAGTTCTCATGAATCTGAAGCTATTCTTATGAAATGTACAATGTTAGGTACAAGCAATGGAAAAACAAACCTGAAGAGTATCGAATAGGAACAACACTATCTGAAAAGGTTTAACTGAAATTTCTTTTTTTTTTATATATTTTTTATTTTGCCAGTTTGACCCTTGCAAAAAATGTGACCACTTAGGATTAGTTTTGATTTAAAAAATCCGACCAGGAATCTCCTATCTCATGAAATACCATAAAAGCCCTATCCACCTGCCATGTAATCACACACTATCTTAATGAAAAGAAATGAGTGGTTCTGCTGCAACTTCAATTTTTAGGAATTGGATCTCCACATTCATTTTCAAATTATCAAACACATTTGAGATTAATATGCCAAGAAAAACTAGAAACAGAAGAAATATATCAATAACTTAAGCTATATTATATTCCTATAGTGAACTCCATAAGTAAAATTAATAGCAATGGCCTCAACTTCCTCTTCAGCTCTAACTATATCTTCCCCATCCACCCTTTTTGATGGAAAGTCTCCAAGACATTCATTAGGTTCTTCCCCACAATGTGTTAGCCTTCCCTCTCTCACTTTTCAGTTTAAGAATCGTGCATTGAAGACGACTGCTCATTGTAAGTTACTCACAAAAGCTTGCACATGTCTTGTGATTCGCAAATGTTGTTTGTTTATAGGTTGATGCTTTTCAGGTCGGAAGATTGGTCGAAATGTTGTAGCAATGGCAACAGGAGAGGCACCAGCAGAAGTTAACACAACTGAGACACCAGAGTTTGTCAAGACACTTCAAGAAGCTGTAAGAATTAATCTACAATTTTATTGTTATATCTCTTGTGGTTGAAAATGGAATTTTCTCAAATTTACTGACTTAAAATTAGCTGATGTTTGTTGCATAGTGGGACAAAGTTGATGATAAATATGCACTGAGTTCATTGGCTGTAGCTAGTGTGATTGCACTTTGGGGCTCAACTGGATTGATCTCAGTAGGTTATTTAAATGCTTATTTTGCATTCTATGATTGTCATTTTCTCTTTGATACAGTACACCTGAAAATTCCTTATGTTTGATGGAAAATTTTCTAAGCAATTACTATAAATGAAAAGGTTTAACTGAAATTTAATAATAAATGAAAAGGTTTAACTGAAATTTAATAATAAATGAAAAGGTTTAGCTGATGCAAGGGTCCTAAAAAGAATTCAAAATGGCTACGGGAAAACCTTACAGGTTTGTCTTATTTTCCTCTATATGTTCATGTCTGCTATTCTGCTAGAGGAATCTGAAAATATTTGTTGAAATGTTACATATCAGAAAACGCTATTTGGCCTCACAACGCAGGCGTGTCGAGCAATTTACGCTATTTGGCGGATGCATTGTTAGCCCTGACCTCTCTGTTTTGAACTTGGTCATTGTGAAGAAAGGTGAAAATGATTTACCAGGTCTTACTAAGGATCAATTCACTGCACAAGTCAAATATCTCACAACATTCTGATGTAGCATGTTTTTTTCTGTGATTTATTGGCATAAGTTCTGTTTCACAAATCAAACACACATTCATCAGTTTTCATTGCCATAACTATATTGCAAAATCCTGATTTAAACAATCTAATATATATTGGTAGTCTGTTTAATTTTCTGACTTTGATCTATATCTGTAAGTGCTATGTCGCTGTAACTGTTGCACACTGATTATCTTTTGTGAAAGTCTTCTCAGATAATTTTGTTTAATTCTTTTAATAATTTTCTTGACAGGTATTCTTCTTAGCTTGTCTCTTCCTCTGTTGTACGACAAGTTCCAAGATCAAATTGACGAGAAGATGCACGTGATACATGGAATTATTCACCCACATCATCAAAAGATTCACAATAGTTTTGAGCAAGATTCCAAAAGGTTCAAACAAACAAAAGAAGGTGCAATAGGTATGCAGTCATAAGAAAACATTTTCATGTGGCATATTTCTATTTAAGATAGATGTCTTTACACCATTGAAACATGTGTTGCTTTCTTATGTTGGCTTTTGATAAGAATCCACAAGCCTAAAATGCTGTGAACTGAAATGGATCTTCTAAGAGCCTGCATTGATGTCAAATTTTTTTCTCTTTCATGTGAGAGTGTGGAGCAAATTGGAAACAGAGCAGATTGCCTTAGGATTGAATCGGATATTTATTTATATTCAAGCTTCCAAGAAAGGGGTTCTCATTTTAAGTGAGGTAATTCGTTTCTTTTTTGATATCTTCATTTATTGTATTATAGCATAATTAACTCCTACTAAAATCACTAGATGATTGAGACTCAAAAAAAATTAAATTTTTGATTTGTTATCAGTTTGCAGGTGCGGCACAGTCACTTGGTGCTGGTGCTGTCTTGGTAAGTCCATGGAACATCACAGAGGTTGCTACTTCTATTGGTTATGCTTTGGATATGCCAGCTGATTAAAGAGAAAAACGGCATCAGTTTAACTTCAAGCATGTGAAGCCAGAACAAGTTTTTGAGATTGTTTCCAAAACTAGAAAGAAGACTGCCTTCTGGGTGGAGCCTGAAAACAATCCCACCGAAACCGTCGCCTCAGCCGAGCCTGAAAACAAGCCTTTAGAAACTGCAACAGTTGCCTCTGAGGCTGATAACAAACCTTCAGAAATTGCAGCAGGGACCTCTGCTGAGGGTGATAACAAGGCTTTAGAAACTGCAACTGTGGTCTCAACTGAGCCTGAGAAGAAGCCTTCGGAAACTCCTACCATTGTTGCCTAAGGTTTGGTGAGGATGATGCAAAAAAGTGGTGGAGACCAATGCAGACAAATGCATCTAACTAAAGTCATTCTTTGTATGTTCTGATTTGTTGTATGTACTGCAAGTAATAATATTAGTACTATGTTACTTGAACATTTCTGACTTATTTAATGGGTAGTTTCCTACACATGCTCTGGAGATAAATTGGTAATTCAGTTTAGTATTGCAGGTGTAATATAGTTTTGCAGTCCACGAGTTTAGTATGGCAGGTGTAAATTCTGATGAGCTATTGTTGCGAGGTTTTACCAGAAAGAAGGGCTAGCTCAAGTGCATGCTAGTTCAGTTATACTTTTTTTTTAAAAAAAAAGAGACTTTTCATATCGGTTCCCATAGAAAACTGATATGAAAAGTCTTTTTTTTTAAAAAAAAGAGACTTTTCATATCGGTTTTCTATGGGAACCGATATGAAAAGTCTTTTTTTTTAAAAAAAAAGAGACTTTTCATATCGGTTTTCTATGGGAACCGATATGAAAAGTCTTTTTTTTTAAAAAAAAGAGACTTTTCATATCGGTTCTAGGGGCGAACCGATATAAAAACAACTTTTCATAACGGTTCAGGAACCGATATGAAATGTCCATACTTTTTATATCTCCTTTTTCGGCATCGGTTCGGGAACCGATATGAAATGTTATTTTTAACCGATATAAAAAGCCTTTTTTTCACTAGTGACACCCATGTCATTCTAGTGTACTCGTCAATGAAGGTGACAAAGTACTTGTTCCCTCCTAATGAACTGACCTCAAAGGGACCACAAACATCAGAAAATATCACCTCTAACTTCTTCTCTGCTCTGCCTGGTACCTCTGATTTGAAGGAGTTTCTTGGTTGCTTTGACTTGCAGCAACTATCACATACTTCGACAGGTACCTTTACTGCTGGCAACCCATGAACCATCTTCTTCTCATGTAGTTGACTCAAGCTTTTGAAGTTTAGGTGGCCAAATCTTCTGTGCCACTTCCAGTGCTCCTCTTCGACAGTGGTTTTGAGGCATTGCTCTTCGACTACTTGCAATTTGATCTTGAAGGTTCTGTTACTCTGCATCGACACCTTCAGGATCATTTTCTTGTTTGAATCAAACAAGCTGAGACTGTTATCATCCATCTCGACAGAGAATTTCTTCTCAATCATCTGCCCAATACTTAGCTAATTGCTCCTCATCTTTGGTACATAGAACACTTCCTGAATATAGCACCACTTTCCATCTTTCGACAGGAACTTTATGGTACCAATTCCTTCTGCAGTGACTCTGCTGTTGTCTGGAAATCTTATTCTTTTGCTTATCTGCTTCAATTCGACAAACCACTCCTTATGGCAGCACATGTGGTTTGAACATCCTGTGTCGAGATACCATTCGACAGATTTCTCTTCAGTCGAATTTGTATCTGCCTTCAGCAACAGCAATTCTGTGTCAGTAGCTGTCATGAAGGATAATTCTTCATTATCGTTGCTGGCTATGTTGGAGGCATCACCAGTGTCACCACTTCCCTGCCCCACACACATTGCACAAGTATCTTGAGCATCACAAGTGTTTCCACTTTCACTAGTGTTCCCACTGTTTTGCTCGCTACTTTCAGCAACTTTTACATTGAGATGAGTGTCTTCCTCAATCTCATCATCTATGACTGCCATTAGCATTAACTCTTCTGAGTCAGAATCAGAGTCTGTGCCTCCATCACTTGCAAATTTGTCTTCAGCATCTTTATTCCTAGGAACCTTCTTGTTCTTACATTTGTTCCTATAATGCCCAACTTGCTGACAATTGTAGCACTGCACCTTCGACAGATATTGCTTCTTCTTGTCGAAACTTTCTTGTTCTTCTTTCTTGCTTCCAGATTCCTTTTCTTCACCCTTCCATTTTCCTTTCTTGTTGCCTGCCTTCCAATTTTTCTTAGAGGAGTGTGATAGTAAGGCTTGTTCAGTCTCTTTCTCTAAACTTCTCTGCCTAATTCTCAATTCATGAGCCTCTAAGGAACCTTGAAGTTCATCTAACTTCATTTCATCTATGTTCTTGGATTCTTCGTTGGCAGTTACAACATAGTTGAATTCTGGAGTTAAGGATCTAAGCACCTTTTCTACTTTACTGGTTTCAGATACAGTCTTACCATTGCCTTTCATTTGATTAGTTAAAGCCGCTAACCTCGTAATGAATTCACCAATTGATTGTCCATCTTTCATCGTCAGTGCCTCGTATTGCTTCTTAAGAGACTGCAGGCGTATCTTCTTCAGTCTATTCGCACCTCCATATGCATTCTTGAGGATATCCCATGCTTCTTTTGCTGAATCACAATCAATGATCGGGTTCAGAATGTTCGAATCAACACTTTGATGAATCAAGAACAGCCCTTTTCCATCTTTCTTTCTCAGTGCATGGTGGTTGTTCCTCACCGCTTCTGTGGCGTTTGCTGCCAATGGTGGACCACCATCATTCACGATTTCAAGTACATCTTAAAACTGAAACAAGACTTTCATCTGCGCACACCACCGTTCGTAGTCCTTTCCATTGAAGATAGGGAGGTTCGACGGAATCCCACCGCCACCATTGTCTCGCGTCGCCATTGGAAGGATCGTTATAGCTCTGTTATACCAATTTGTTGGGGAGAGTTGCGCAGGGAGAGAGAACGTAGTGGGAAAATAGAGAAGAGAGGGAAAAACTAGGCAAAGCAATGAAACAGAAATTTCAAAGTAAAACTGTATTATTCGATTCTTACTATTACAGGTAGTCGAAAATATATATATACATGATAACGCCAGGCCCATGATTCGGCTAGGCCCATGTTTCGACTAGGCCCATAAATGGCTTACTTACTACACCTACCTATATTACAAGCAATTGAATTACTAGGCATATCTCAATAGTAATATTCTAGATTATGTGACCCAATCATCAAAAAATTGAGAATTCTATCATAATCTTGAGTTTTGTTGGGTATCGAACTACTGTCGAAAAGAAACGTTTCATCATCATTAGATGGAAGCTAGAAAATATCAATAAGTATTAGATATGTAGTTAGTTGGTTGGGTTGTTAAGTGAGATTGTTATTTTGTTATAAGTGAGTTAGTTAGTTGGTAAGGTAGTTAAGTGAGATTGTTAGTTTGTTTAGTAGTTAGTGTATGCCTATAAATAGGCTTCATGTAATCATTTTAATTCATCTTTATCATTTGTATCACTTTCATTTTGATGAATATAATACTAATTTGAAGTTTTCTCTCGCATCTTCCATGGATGCCATATTCTTCAATATGGTATCAGAGCGCTCTAGCTTCCGCATTCCACTCTCCTCGGTGATTCCTCCATCGTCTTCTCACGAATTTCCTCTTCCATTTCGTGATTCTTGAACAATGGCGCTCATCGCGGTATCATAAGTTTCTTTTCAACACTTCTTCTTGCGTGTGTTCAAGAAGTTCATTGAAGTTTCTTCCTCGATCATCCCTCGAGCCAACTTCATCATTTTTGCTGCGTTTTTGTCTCTTGTTTCTTCTTGGTCCAGTCGTGTAGCTATGGAAGAACTAATGAAACAACAATTTTTTTCTCGAAAGAAGCCATGTTTCACGTTCTTTATCCCTTCTTGCATGTGTTCAAGAAGTTCATTGAAGTTTATTCCTCGATCATCCCTCGAGCCAACTTCATCATCATTGTTGTGTCTCCGTCTCTTGTTTCTTCCTAGTCGAGCTCAGTAGCTATGTAAGAACGAATGAACAAGCAAATAAAATCTTTTTCAACTCATGTATCTAACAATCCAATTTTTTGCTAGAACTGTTGTTCATTTTTGCAAATTAAAGACCGCGTTCAACATTTGGTTGTGTTTTGTCCATCATCGGCACCACCATGGGAACGGTCTTTCGGATATGTTTGGTACATTTTAGGATTTGGTCCCACTATTCTTAACCCTTTCTCCTTTCCATAGAATTCAAGGTTTGCTATGTTTGATAAGGAATTCACCGTTTGGTTGTATTCCATCTTGTTTTCTTATTGGATTTTTGGATTGATTTCTTGGATCCACATTTTTGTCTTGGGGTTTTTGAAGACTACCCTATGTTCTTTCATCGATGCGTGGTTTCTTGCAAGTACTCAATTGCCATCAACAAAGTAGCACTATTATTTGGCATTGTGGAGTGAGATTTCATTCTCCTAAGTGTCATACCCTAATTTTGTCCGACTAATAAAAAAAGGTTTTATTCAAAAAAAGGCGAGAGGTGAAGTTTGGAGCGACTTAGGAAAGGGAATAATGCAGCAAAGAGGGCTATTTGATCTGTTAAAAGGAATAACTATAGACCCACGTCGTTCTATGAGCTCTATAGACCCACGTGGTTCTATGAGCGCTACGATCCACATGGTTCTATAAGCTCTATAGACCCATGTGGTTCTATGAGCGCTACGATCCACATGGTTCTATGAGCAACCCACATGGTTCTATGAGCGAAAGTGAGCAGTGTCTGCTGCGCTGGACTCTATAAATAGCACGCTTTCATTCTGCAGAACACACTTTTAGACGACTGGAAACCCTTGTCATACCCTAATTTTGTCCGTCTAATTTATTAAAAAATCCCAAAAAAAAGTTTTTATCCTCGTCGTGATGTATGTATCCTTTTAAACACGTGTGTGTCTTTAGCGCTCATCATACAATGTTTATTTTGATGCTTGTTTTTATTGTTGATATCGCAGTTATTAGATTATTTATTATAGTTGGTGCAAAAATAAGTGAAGAAGCTGAATAGTCAACAGTTTTATTACATAGTCAAGTTTTTTTTACAATCATAGACAAAAACAGCAAAAAGAAATAGTACAAAAATTAAAAATACAAAGTTTCAAAAAAGAGAAAAAAAGAAGAAAAGGGGGCACAACTTGCAGCTGCCCTAGCTAGGGTTTCTCTCCTTGGATGCTGTCCTTCCTCCATTGCCACCTATTGTCCTTTGCCCATTCAAATAGCTGTCCTTTTGCTGAGTCAAATAGTGTTGTCATTTGCGCCCTTGACTATCCTTTCTCTCCTCACCACGGCACCCTAAATTTACCCTAATTGTTGTCCTTTTGATTCCTCAGCACCACACCAATCCACCTATAAATATCAAACAGTAGCACACAATTAAGGGGTGGTAGTAACACAGTCACGGAATGATACCAAACATTCAGTCACTGAAGAGGGGGAATCAATGAAAATGGAAACACAAGCAGAAAACCAACACCCCACCCCATCTTCGACCCTCTCTCTCAAACCACCTCCATCCAACAACCACCACCACTAAAAATGCAAAACCACAGCCGTGACCAACCATCACCACCTACACACCATAAAACCACCACAACACCACTATCACAACCATCGCGTCGTTTTCTGTCCTCTCCCCCTCCGTATTTCGTTCACCTCTCTCTCACCACCATCTCTCTCTCTCTCCTCGCCCTTCTTTCCGTCGTCCCTCTCTTTCCTTTCTTCCCATCGCACCCTTTCTCACCCTCCATCGTTCCTCTTCTCGTTCTCTTCCTCTCCCCCTTTGCGAAAGCTTCTCTCTCTCATGGCGGAAATTTCGCCTACTCTCTCTCCTATGGGGTGGAGACGGTGCTGGGTAGAGAGAAAGAAAGATTAGGTTTTGATTTCCTTTCTTTTCCCTTTTATTTCTGTAACGCCCTGAATTTTTACTTCCTTTGTGTATAGTATAATTTTGTATTTACTTTATGTGAAATAAAAATTAGCTTTAGTTAGAGAATATTTTGAGGAAAATAAATTTTGTAGAACTAGAGAGAAATATCATAGGAGGTCATTAGAACACTTTTGGGCTCCAAACTCTGTCAAATTATAACTAAAAAATATCTGTCGGTACAATTTGTACTACACTAAAAAGTCCAAACTTATTGAAATTTTTTGAAATTTAGTTCGTTAAGTTCTATAAAATATAAAGATCGAAACTGTATCTGCAGAATTTTGTTCTACTGAGCTTACGTCTTTTATTATTACCAGTATAACAAAAAAAATAATAAAAAAATTAAGTGACAAATGAAGTGATATAGATGAATGACCAACGTACTCAGAAAGATAACTTTTACGTGGTCCCTCTTGCTTGTTTGCCTTTTACTTCTATAAATAAGGAAACCCCACTACCTTTCACTTTCACCCACACCCCACCTGAGAGTAATATTCATAAGGTTAGAAATACAAAACCTCTCTCTTCATTCACCTTTTTATTTATTTTATATACTTAGAAGTTATGTTAGTCTTACTTGTTATCAGTAGATATCCTCTTCTTCTTTACTTTATGAGTTTTCTTCTATTAAAGATAGGAATGAACTACTAGATAGAAAAGGCAAATAATTTCTCTTCTTTATCCTGTTGAAAAGGCTACACCATCATAAAAGGCCAACCAAGATTTGTACTTGGTGGTAAAGTACCGTGGAAAAACTTGTGGCTGAGTATGAACATAAAAAGACTCACTTGATTTATTGATAAGTTAAAAGGGGTAGGGACAACAAGGACCACACAAATAATATCTTAAACAAATGAACTAAAGGATAGCATATAACACTTTCAGAAAGGGAATTCTGGACTTTACTTAATTTGGGTTATATGTGTTAAAACTAGCTAAAAACAAGTGGTACTAACTCTAACTCACTGCCTTTATTTTCTTATATTACTGTCTATATTACACTGATCTTTATTATTCTTTCTGCACTTATATTTTATTTTCTATTACTAACATCATCACTACAAGTACTATGTTCAAACTTATCTGCTATTTTTATTCTTCACTGATATATTCAGTTTTACTGCACTAACATTATATTCTTCTGCACTCATTCTAAATATTTTCTGCTGCAACTGACCCATTTTTTGCACTAACTTTTCTGCAAATTCTATCAAGAATAGTAGTGTAACATGCTTAATCTTAATCCATGCTGCTATAGTCTATCTGATAAATCCAAAAAAAAAAAACTTTCTCTTCTATAATTATTGCAAATTTTCTTTCAAAGACTAGTCCCTGACAACACAAAGAGGTCACGAGGGATGTTTTGGAAACTCACTTTACCTTTCCTTGAAATGAAAGAAGTACTACTTGATTTAATTACTTTACATATATTGTTTTTATTTTCTTTATTAACTAACGTAAAATAAGAACAAGAATTGATATGCTTTATTCTATCTATATCATGGGTTATGAGGGTTACTGAATACTAGTAACATGATTGAGAATTTATTTTAGCTAACTCACTTGCAGAACAAGAGTTTTTAATGAAAAAATAAGAGAAAGACACAAGAGTACTAATAATGCCATTTTAGAAACTTAATAGGAAATTTTTAGTTGTGGTTATAGTAAATTAAAATCTAAATTGTTTTGATGAGTAGGTATTGTAGAGTTTGAAGCAAGTGGTGATCAACAAACTGATTTGGAAAAATTTCAAGGTAAGGGGAAATACTAATAACAAGTTGATGGGCACAAATTGTGTGTTGTTTGTATATATATACTATTAGATATTTTAAGATGATTCTGTGTACTTTTGATTAATTGAGTTATTTGTAATTGTGCCAAAATAAGAGTGCTTTGGATTCGGTCGAAAATATTGGTTAGTGCTTAATTAGCAATATGACTTTTGAGGACTGATTGGTTAGAGAATGTCTTATAAATTATTCTAAGGATTCAAAAAGTTGATTTTGAATTAGATTAGTGAAACTGATGGTTTTACCAAGAGCTGTTACAGGATGTTTCTTATAGTACTACCAAGTGTATAAGACTGAGGATAGGTTCGGTTGGGTCGACTACAGACCTTCTGGGGGCACTTGTGTTTTGAACTCCTACCAACGGTCAGTTTTAGCATCTCTGGTTGGGGGAAATCGTATTACCCGACACAGTGAGCCTGACTGTACAGGACTATCTATAATAAGGTGCAGCGCTCGGGCCAGAATGATTGGAGTATAGATTGGACATCTACTTATTGCAAACAATCATGTTATGGCAGTTGAAACGGCCTTACGCTCAAGATGATAGAGAGATCTCCATGGAGTAGGTTAAGTATATATTTCTTAGTTAATCAACTAATCTTATTGATTTCAGGATAAGCAAGATATCTAGTTTTATTGGACTAACTAATGTTGAGTGATTTTATTTGATTTTGTGGTTCAGGTCTCGTAGGATTTTGGTGTTTGTGTGTAATTGATATTACTGGTTTTTGATTTGATTTGATTTAATGTACTAAATAAATTATGCTTGTATATAGATTTTTAAATCATTGATTGTACATATTATGTGTAACTTGTGTAACCATCGTGTTACAAACTTGTGTACGAGTATTTCACCCCTTACATTTCAGATGTGGACAAGAGGTCGGCTGAACCATTCCGGATACCGCAAGATTGAGTTCATGGAGGATGAGCAGGAGGGGGTTGGGAGCTGGATGGAACAACCCAAGTCATGAAGTATACAGGGATGGTGAAGACAACTGATGGGATCGCTGGAATGCCCATTAGCGTAGTTACTAATCATATTACTCTAGAGATCAAACTCCCACTGCACAGGATGATGAACGTGATCCGACTAGCTGAAGCTATGGCGGCTCCAAACCCAGCTAGGGCTAGGGGTTCTGGACATCGTTTCCGTCGTGTCGACCGCCAGAATGTTCGCCGTGATGATACTGAGATGGGAGGAACAGGACCGGTCAGGCGTGATGAACCTGAGGATGACTCGTCTGGGGAGTCTAGGGGTAGTAGGGTCAATGAGAATCTCCCCAATGGCCATATCTAGTTACTTCTCGATGGTTGTTTCAGTGAATCCGTTGATGGGGTAGTGTCTTATAATAAAGTTTTAATATGTTTTAATCTATACGGTACTTGAAGCCTTTGTAAAGCATTTAGTTTCCTTTCTGCTTTGTTGGAAGCTTGTAAGCCACTGGGCATAACTATTATGGGCGACGCCCCCTATGACGCATATATATATATATATATATATATATATATATATATATATATATATATATATATATATATATATATATATATATATATGTTTTATGTTTGAATATTCTACTTTCTTATGTTTGAATATTCTACTTTCTTAGAAATTGTGAAACCACGACAGTTATATTAATAGAGGACTTAGACTTCACCTTAAATAAAATTCAAGAAATGCGATGAAAAATATTAAAATTAAGCGAAAGAATTCCATATGAATTAAAATGGAATTAATCGAGTATAGAGTATCACTCTCCTGAGATATAAAAAAAAGGGTGTCACAACTTCCCTTTCTAATTTCGGTTTTATTTTGTTTTAATTTTAAAAGACATCAGCTTCTTTTTGCACCTCCTCTTTAATAATACTGCGCCACCTGTTTGATACTCGCACCCCCTAGTTTTCGTGATACACCCCCTTGTTCTTTAAAACGCCAGCTTTTATCTCCACCCCTGTTTTTTCAATGACAGCACCCCCTTCGCAAGCCCATTTTGGCAATCCAGGCCAGTTCACAAAAAAAGAACTGGGCTGCTGCTTTTCGCACCCCCAGTTTCAACAATACAACCCCTTACTGCTTTTTGCACCCTTCTTTTAAAAATACCCCCCTTTTCATTTCTTTTTCTTTTTTTTCTACGCTTAAACATTTTCTCCTTTTACAAACAACATTTTTACTTATCAAAAATCATTTCTCTAAAAAACACCCAACACACAAACATTTTCTACCAAGAGTGTGATTTGATTCTCTACCAGGAGATACATAGGAGCAGAGGGCGGTCGACCTCTGTCAATTGCAATAATAAAAAAACCTTTTTTTCTTTTAATCCATTTCTCCCCTATTTCTCAAAAAGTACAAAAAAAAAAACTAACCGTTTAGCGAGTCTTATTATTATTATTATTATTATTATTATTATTATTATTATTATTATTATTATAAGGGTAAAAACATTATTTTTGAATTAATAAATGTTTACACATTTAGTTAAAAGGTAACCTTCCTTAGGAAGGATGTCGTAGGGTGCTAATACATTCCCTACGCATAAACGACTCCCGAGCCTAAACCTGGTCCGCAAAACCCCCTGTATCCACTCAATAGGGATTTTCCAATGTTTTCCCTTAAACTAAACTTTGGTGGCGGCTTCATTTCAATAACTTCGAAGAATCCCTCCTCCGGATTTTTCGGTCGCTACAGCTGGCGACTCCACTGGGGACTAATTAAGAGAGTCAAGCCTAATTAACTAAATGTGTAAGTATTTGTTAATTTTATATTTTGTTTTTGCCCTTATGCTTATTTTATTTATTTATTAGCATTTCTTTATATTATTGAACCTTAGGGTAGACAACTTTTTGTTATTATTGTGGTTTATCTTGTCCAGCTTGGTTAGTTTAGGTATTTTGCCCTCATCACACACCTCACTTACACTTTTGCACACACTTTTGAGTGGGGCCCTATACCCGGGTCTGCAAATAACCTAGGACGAGTGGAGATTATTAGTGACAGTCATTCTGGATTTTATCTGTCTGACTCTCATGAAAGTCTCAGCCAGAGTACGCTCTTTTATGGTATCCCACACCTGGTAGCTAGCTATCGTTGTGGATCGTATCATAAAGGGGATTTTAGCTATGGAGACCTTTGTGAGGAAGTGAATAGAGCCACTTGAGAGATTGATCACATAAGCGACCCTAGACCATGTTAAAGAAACTTCAATGAACTTCTTGAACACACGCAAGAAGAAGTGTTGAAAAGAAACTTATGATACCACGATGAGCGCCATTGTTCATGAATCACGACGCATAAGGGGAAATTCGTGAGAAGGCGATGGAGGAATCACCGTGGAGAGAGGAACGTGGAAGCTAGAGCGCTCTGATACCATATTAAAAGTGTGACGTCAATTAGTAAAAACACTCTTAATGATTTTAAATCAATTGAATTGAATGAATTACAAAGAGTACAATAGCTAGTCTTTATATTAGCTACTTACAGGGGGTAAAAAGGTGAAATGATAGCCAACTAATCTAACTAATCATTAACAACTAATACAACAAACTAACCAACTAATCTAACTAATCATTAACAACTAATACAACAAACTAACAGAAAGTTTGAGACTAACTAACTATATATCTAATATGGTATCAGAGCCTATTTATAGTTAGTTTACATGAAGCCTATTTATAGGCATACACTAACTACTAAACAAACTAACAATCTCACTTAACTATACCTTACCAACTAACTAACTCACTTATAACAAAATAACAATCTCACTTAACTACCTAACCAATTAACTATATATCTAATAGTCCCCCGCAAGCTAGAAGTTATTCACAACACTTCTAGCTTGACATGAACAATACAAAAGTACATCAAAATAAAAGAAAATTACAATGAGAGATGCCGGAAATACATCGGCTAAAAAAATAAGCAATCTCCTTCTTCTACAATATCCATAGGACTAACTGAATGAGAATAACCTAAAGTTTTGAACCGCCAATGATGAACAATGTGAATACCAGAACCCTGACTATTAGAAGCAGAGAAACAAAGATGCATGAACTCTTTAAAGCTCTGAGAAAAGTCAATGAGTGAAGCAAGAATAGGAGTTGATGGTCTAGAATAACATTTTTCATGTCATTTCTATATTCATTACATCTTTGAAGAATAACCAACCAAAACACGAACCATTTTCATGTCATCTCTATATTCTATCCATGCAGTTATGAGTTTCCCACTTGTTAAATCAATGCCACGCGAAAGTGCATCAACAGAAGCAAAATAAACAACACTACTAAGATCAATGCCAATGTGGCTACCATTAATATCACCAAGAGAAGGATCATAACTAGTGTCAAGTTCAACTTGCTTTAAACCTTTATTACTAAATGAACATGAGACAAGTAGCCCATCGGAGTACAAGACAAATGGCAACCTCAATGAAAGGCAAAATTCCAGCTGACTGCTTAATTTCATAATTTCTGGAAACAATGTGATTGAATATAGGAACCTTTCGGAGAGAATCGTCAAGAACAATTTTTTTATCTCTTCGAGGCATTTCAGCAAACAACTTGAATACTGTTTGGTAAAGAAAAAAATGCATAGC
Source organism: Astragalus membranaceus (assembly GCA_039519185.1). Taxonomy (NCBI): domain Eukaryota; kingdom Viridiplantae; phylum Streptophyta; class Magnoliopsida; order Fabales; family Fabaceae; genus Astragalus; species Astragalus membranaceus. Next base: position 80,558,718 of record CM076847.1, read on the forward strand.
TATAGATCAAAGATCACAAATCCTCCAACACAAACAGCAAAAGCCAAACGAACATCAAAAAATAGAATCGCAAAATGAAATTACAATTCAAAATCAAGAATGGCAAAGGATTTGTGTCTAAATAGAAATCGAATCACCATAGCAAAACCTGAAGCGATGGTGATAACAGAAGCAGTACTGACCAGAATGAAAGGTCGCAAGAAAAGAGAGAAGATCGAAAACGAAATCGAAACTCGATCCAAAATGAAATCGAAACTCCGCTTCAGATCACAATCATCGGAAATCAAAATGAAAGGAGGACAATGAAGCGGAATCTCAAAACTGAACTGCAAGAATCGCAAACAAAAATGATGATTCACGATAGAGGAATGACAAACAATTTGTGTCAAAGGAATCAAAAACGGAACAAACGAAAGCAAGTTGTGCAGAAATAGAAACTTTCAAAGAAGCGAGAGGAAGGAGAAAAACGCGATTCTGATTGAAATGCGAATGATAGAATCAAAACTGATTCAAAGTACAAAGAAAAAGATTTCAAGAACCGCAATCAAATATAACGAAAGAATTGCAATTGGAAATCAGAGAGTGCAATTCAGAATTAGGGATTGCAAATACAGTCGCAAACTGAATGGCGATTTGCGGAGAAGGAGAAAACAGTCAAGAGAAGATGAACTGAAACCCTAACAGAGACAAATTTGCGAAATCAAAATTGGGGAAAACGCAAAAAATCATAGGAACACGCAAGACGAACAATGAAATGCATTGAATTGAAGAAATGGAACTGCGAAACAGCAAGACGAACAATGAAATGCATTGAATTGAAAAAATTGAACTGCGAAACTGCAAACCAAATGCAAGAATCACAAGAGAAGAAGGAGAAGTCGCGAAACCAAAAAGTATCGCAAAGAGGATATTTGCAGAACACTGGTTGCAATCACCATGAATAGAGAAAGAAAGTGAAAGGTTTTGTTTCTCATAGATTGAGCCGATCAAGAAACGAAAAAAAGATGCAAGCGGAAGAACAAAAATTCGGAAAGGAAATGAATTAAAAGGAAAATAGTAAAATAAAGAAGGAACCTGCGGCAGAAATAGCTTCAAGGTGGATACCATGTTTTCTCTGATACCATATTGAAGAATATGACATTCATGGAAGATGCGAGAGAAAACTTCAAAGTAGTATTATATTCATCAAAATGAAAGTGATACAAATGATAAAGATGAATTAAAATGATTACATGAAGCCTATTTATAAAAAAAATAAAATAAATAAATAAATAAATAAATAAATAAAAATAAAAAATAAAAAAAAAATGAAGCCTATTTATAGTCATACACTAACTACTAAATAAACTAACAATCTCACTTAACTACCTTACCAACTAACTAACTCACTTATAACAAAATAACAATCTCACGTAACGATCCCAAGTAGGTAGCTCAGTTGGCGAGCTAAGGGATACCGAAGGAGTACACCAAAGGAGTGCAAGAAGATCCCAAGTAGGTAGCTCAGTTGGCGAGCTAAGAGATACCGAAGGAGTACACCAAATGAGTGCAAGAAGGAGGTCCCGGGTTCAACCCGTGGAAACTAACATTTCCCCCACCCCACTAACATTGCCTATAAAAAAAACAATCTCACGTAACGACCCAACCAACCGACTATATATCTAATAATAAGTGCTTAACGATACATCATCATTATGGACAGAAGCTAAAAATGCCGATGAGACTTATATGTTGGAATTATTGGCCAAAAGAAATATTGAATTGCTTTAATTACATCGGCCTTAAAGAAATATGAACTTTCCATCTTGGAAAAATCCAAAAGAAATGCCGAATATGCAAAAAATACGTTGGTTGAAATGGCAATTAGGCTAGCTAATATCAAGGAAAAAAGTTATCACTAAAATAGTCGAAACCAAATGTGATGGTATCTTCAAGATTGTCTTCAATGGGAAGAGACCGTTTGTTGTCTTCCAAATTCTTCTAGTTCTCCATGTTGTTTTTGATACACGCGATTGTCGATTCATCAAAAGACTGAAATTTTTACAAATCAATTATGTTTGGGTATTGCACGGAATTCACTTCTCTTGCTAATTGTGTTTATGGCCTAAGCTCTAATGCTTTACTCAGATTGTTTTTTGAGTGGGTTGAAAGAGCACATCCGTAGGGATGTCAAAGCTCAGTGCTTTGTTACATGGATCCAAGCAGTTGCCCTTGCAAAATTATCTGGGTTTTTTTTTTATACCCCCATCAGCTCCCATGTACCCCCACCCAAAATCGTAATCCCAAAAATACCCCTGACATAAATTACAAAAATTGACTTTTGAAAGATTCTCTGGTGGGGGACCACTTAATCTGGAAATCGGATTTACCTAAATGGAAGGTAAATCCGATTAGCTTTAAATACTTAAAATTCCACGCATAAGTCAAATCGGATCTATCAAACTGACAGATAAATCTGATTTGACAATTTAATTCAGAACAGAAAGCGAAATATTAATAAATCGGATTTAGCTAAATCCGATGCGCAATCGAATTTACCTAAATCCGCCTTTATCGTTTAACAAATCGGATATACCTGGATGAGGGTATATCCGATTTGTAAAAAATACAAAGCGGATTTACGTTTGAAGGCACGTAAATCAGCTTTGTTTTTTTTTAAATTATTTTCTTTATAACTGTTGTTCTATTTTGAAACAGATATTGTGCATACAGAGTCGCAGGTCCTTCCTTTCGTGGTAGACACTACAAAGGCATTCTGGACGGAGAGGGTATATTTTTCAAACCAATTTTCTTGATCAAAGTTTGGTAGATATTTAATTAATTAAGTACGCAACATTTATCTATTTTTTCTATTTTGTAGATTTTTTCTACACGCCAGGATGTTGAAGAGTGGGCTAACGCGGTTGGGAGGCGTATTGGAGTTGTGGTTATCATCGTAAGATCTGACAAAGCTGGAGGTAAAAGGGGTTCTAGAGATAAGATTATATTTGGTTGCGAGAAGCAAGGGAAGTGGTCTAATGATTCTAGAGTTTTCAGGTCTAAGAGAAGAAGATGTCCGTTTACATTGAGAGCTACTTGTACAATACGTCATGGGGGTTGGCGTGTTAATGTTAGGTGTGGTCTTCACACACATGAGTTGCTTACTACCCCGGTTCGGTCGACAGCTTTTGGTCGTTTAACTAAGCCGCAGAAAGCTATTGTTAATGAGCACACTGATCTGAATGTTGCCCCGAAAGATTGTCTTACTGCTTTGAAGTACCATTATCCGGACAACGTCACTTCTCTTCCTCAAATATATAGGCAGCGTTACGCCTATAGGTCTTCTAAGAGCGTTGCAAAATTATTTATGTTGGAGCAGAAAAGTTGAGGGTTCCGATGTGGTCCGTGACATCATGTGGGCGCATCCCACTTCTATTAAGTTATTCCGGTTGTTTCCAAAGGTTCTTATTCTTGACACCACCTACAAGACCAACAAATACAATCTACCTCTATTGGAGATTGTAGGTGTCACTTCAACGGAGTTAACTTTCTCGGTTGCTTTTGCCTATATTTCACACGAGCTTGGAATTCATTTTACTTGGGCATTGCAGCAACTGAAAGAATTATTTGACTTGCACGGGCTTCAGCCTCAGGTGTTGTTGACTGACAGAGATCTTGGTCTTTTGTCCGGTATTGTTGATGCCTTTCCTTCGACTACAAATTTGTTATGTTTTTGGCACGTGACTAAAAATGTGAAAGCGAAGATTAAAGAGTTGGTGCACGTGGATAGGCAAAAGGACGTACTGTAACATCCTGGGCCCTTTTCTTACTTAGTAGGCTACCCAGCGATGCACTCATGATCTTCTCTACCCCCCATGTAGAGTTTTTGCCTTCCGTGGGAATCGAACCATGTACCCTGAGACTTAGGTACATGCTCAATGCATTCCCACTACCAATTAATCTACAAGATCAATTGGTAGTGGGAATGCATTGAGCATGTACCTAAGCCTTAGGGTACATGGTTCGATTCCCACGGAAGGCAAAAACTCTGCATGGGGGGTAGAGAAGATCATGAGTGCATCGCTGGGTAGCCTACTAAGTAAGAAAAGGGCCCAGGATGTTACACGTACTCTCTCTTTGGCATAACATTATTGATTCACTTGACGAGTCAGAGTACTCAGCTCACTTGAAGGTTTTTGAGGACTCCTGCAATGATTTGCCCGCTCTTATTAAGTATGTGCATGACACATGGTTGACAAAGCATAAGGAAAGATTTATCTTGGCATGGACAAACCAGATCCCACATTTCGGGAATCAGACCACCAATAGGTATTTTTATCGTAGTTTAAATTTTTTTGACACGTGTTTAGTATTTTTATCGTAGTTTAAATTTTTTTGACACGTGTTTAGTATTTTTATCGTAGTTTAAATTTTTTTGACATGTGTTTACTATTTTTACCGTAGTTTAAATTTTTTTGACACGTGTTTAGTATTTTTATCGTAGTTTAAATTTTTTTGACACGTGTTTAGTATTTTTATCGCAGTTTAAATTTTTTTGACACGTGTTTAGTATTTTTATCGCAGTTTAAATTTTTTTGACACGTGTTTATTGTTATTATTTAAGAGTCGAGTCAGCTCATTGGACTTTGAAGAGACATTTGAGGACTTCTGGAGGTGACTTGTCTAAGTCTTTTACATCTATGCATGAGATGCTTACTCTTCAATTTGATAAAGTCATCGGGTCTTTTCAAAGAAGCATAAACCGTATTGAAGTGGCTTCCAATACTCCTTTGTTTAAAAAGCTTCGCGGTCTTGTCTCTTTAAATGCTTTGGATCATATTGTTAAAGAGTTTTCAAAATCGACATCTGGGGTTGGATATGACAAAGCCCGCTGTGGGTGCATTATTAGAAAGACACATCTTCTTCCTTGTGCTTGTGAGCTAGGTGTGTACCATGTCTCCGGTACTCCTATTCCGTTGGATGTTGTAGACGACCATTGGAAAAAATTGAGTTTGGATTCTATAGATGATAAATTCTCGCAGGAAAAACCAGCTGACTGTGATATTTCTTACCAAATAGAGATGATTTGGGCGAGATATAATCATATGACTCCTGAGGAGAGATTCGTCTTCAAGAAACAACTTAATGAGCTTGCATTCCCTACCACTTCTTCAATGGTTGCACCACCATTTAAAGTAAAAACAAAAGGTGCACCAAAGAAAAAAAAGCAGAAATTATATGATGTCAAGCGTGATCCTTCTGGGTGGGAGCATGTGGATGAGAAGATGAAACTGACTCAAGAATCTGGAACTTCTTCTAAAAATTCATCACAGCGGTCTTCTTGTATAAAATCATCACAGCGGTGTTCAATGCTATCTCAGAGTGTTTCTAAAAAATTAACACATCAGGGTGAGACTAAATTCAATTTACCGTCGGTTCCTCATCACGTGCAATCGTATGTGGAAAAAATTATTGATGTTGAACGGGATGGTAATTGTGGGTTCCGAGCAGTAGCGGTTGGTCTCGATCTTGGTGAGGATAGTTGGCCTATAATTAGGCAAGATTTAATCAAAGAAACAAATGAGAGGGAGCAACTATATACTTACATGTTTGGAAAGGACAGACTTGCAGTGCTTAGAAAAGCGTTATCCATTGAATACCCCGGTTTTCAGAAGGAGGATAAGTGGTTGAGTTTGCCTGAGATGGGGTACTTTATAGCTACTAAGTATAATGTGGCCCTAGTTCAATTGTCTTTGGATATGAATTTTACTTATCTTCCTCTGAGAGGTAGTTATTCTTCTTCCAAGTATAAAATCATATCTATTCTGAACGTCAGGGATATCCATTGGATGCATATTTCGATCTCCCCTATCTGTTCGTTGCCTCAAGTTGCTTTGATGTGGTCTCATAATCGATCAGATGAATCTCCTTCATGGCTGGATCCTTATACCGGTCGTTTTGCCCTTTGGCAGTCTACCGCTTTGAAGATGCCCCGTCTCCCTCCCACTATTGTAGACTTAACCCATGATTCCGACGATTTACATTGACATTTATTGTATTTACCATTGTACCCACATTTGTGTAATTATCTATCCATATATACCAAATAAAAATATTAAATGTTTTAACTTTTTTTACAAGTCGGATTTACCCTAGCAGAAGGTAAACCCGCTTCGTAATTTATCAAAGCGGATGTACCCCCACAACAGGTAGATCCGCTTTGTCTCTTTGCCAAAGCGGATCTACCTGTGTTGTAGATACATTCGCTTTGATAAATTACGAAGCGGATTTACCCTCTGAGGATTAAATCCGATGCGAATTTTATAAATTGAATCGGATTTAGGTAAATCCGTTTTTGATCTGGTGAAATCGGATTTACCTAAAATGGGTTAGATCCGCTTTGCAATTGGGGGTAGATCCGCTTTGATCAACGATGCAGATTGCACCGACAATATCAACGGTTGATAATCATTGACGAATTCTATAAATACCTATTGCCAAACCTCATTCTTGTCACTCCCAAATTTCACTCTTAGTCACTCCCTAAATCATTATCAGCTTCTTCTTCTCCACAAAAAAATGCCCCTAACACAATACTCACAGGATTCATCCCTCACTATCATTCATCATCAGGGCATCATCACCAACAAAGTTGATGGTGTCTGTTTCGAGGGGCGTGACACAATGCGGTGCAGGCTTAAACACAACATAACATTCGCTCAGCTAAAAGATAAACTGCTGGGTAAGGTGCAAGTGGAGGGCGACGAGCGAGAGATAACTCGTATAGTTTATCGGAAAAAGGATTGGTCTGATGGAGGTGTGCACTGCTCTACAATGGATATCAAGAACGACGATGACGTCCAAGCAATGATGTCCATTCATGTTATGTTTAAGTGGCACGGTTATTTGCATTTGCACTTGGAAACGACACGGACCGTTGCTGAGATCCTTCGTCGTTTAACTCCACCAGCTCAGTAGTTTCTGTCATTTTATTGTTTTCACTATCGCTCATTTATTTCAGGAAAATGTATCTTTTATATTTTATTGTTATTGTAGTTGGTTATTGTAGTTGGTTATGTTTTATCTTGTATCGCATGAAATCGAAATTATTTGTTTTATCCACAAATATAATAAACAAGAAATACTAATAATCAAGTAATGTGAAAATAGTACAATCATAAACAAAAAATACACAAAACCCCCTAGTCACGTCCCCTGGGTAGCCTATCCAGTAATCGGTGGAGGCGAGCGTATGTCTGACTACCCATCCTAATGTCTCCGCTCAGAAGCCCCCTCCGAATCTCGTCCCCCACAATCTCTAGCAAATCGGGCTGTACTGGTGGTGCAGCTGGCTGTACTGGTGGTGGTGGTGGTGATGCAACCGGTAAGAGTCTAGGAATAGATGCTCTCACATACCAATGTATGTAGTCCGGAGCAACCTGACCCAACTCCTCAGCAGCATAAGTAGCACGCAAAACGTCCTGCACCACAGGCATATAATGTGCAATCCGAAAAATGCAGTCTGCATGGCTCGGACGACCGGTAAGAGGGTGACGTGGGATGACCTGCACGTACCCAAACTGTTTGAGGCACCTATCGGGCATGTAGGGAACAGTGATGTCTCCCCAGCTGATGTGGCCCCTGTATAATGAGACCTGCTCAAAGTCTCTATCCTCCTCCCGGTGCTCCTCAAACGGTCGCCAGCAGACATCATCCGAGGTAAGTGCATCAATCCTCTGCCTGTATACCCCCATCTTCACTCCATCTATCTTCTTCTTCCTCCAACGCCCACACAGTGCTCCAGTCCGCAATCCACTCCTCCTCTCCACCAGCTGAGGGAAATACCATAAAATCCAGCTCTGAAAAAAGAAGATAAACAACATGGTGAATTAAAAACTGTTTAACAGACATTTAACCAAACTCGGAAAAAGTTAACTTAAAATTATTACCTGTAAGAGGGTCGCATACCCTCCTAACTGATGCGCCTGGTCCAAGCAAGAGTAGTTCAGCTAGTCATACATGAAAGCAAGCCCTGCTGCCCCCCATGCATATGATCCCACTCCAGCTGCACTGACATCCTCAAGTAGCAGCAGCCACTTAGCCTCAGCCATGTCGCCGGTCTTGACCGTGAAGATGGACCAGCTCAGGATCAGAAGGATAAAGGCCCTGACAGCAGGACGCGTGTCATTCTCTATGGACCCTCTAGTAACAATTTCCTGCAGCCACTCAAAACGGTAATACGGGCCAGATGAAGCTCAACACTCCATCCCCGCCTCCTCTATAGTCACACCTAGATAAACATGTGCTAGGTGGATGGCTTGATCAGTGGTGACCGAGGTAGGTGGGGCACTGAAGTAGTTCCCCGTAATGGGTAGATGCAGCAAACAGGAGACATCATCCAAAGTAATCGTCATTTCACCAAATGGTAGGTGAAGTGACGATGTCTCTGAGTGCCACCTCTCAACAAAAGCAGACATCAGCTCATGGTCCACCTTTGTATGCCCGGTCGAGACGAGGGGGCTAATCCGGAACCTGTGATAAAGGCCCATAACTGGTGGTTTTGGGAAAACCCAAGCAGTCTCTGAGCCAGCTTGTTACCATGGTTGGTAACCTTCAATTTACGCTCATATGTCTGCATTATAAAAAAAAGGCTATGTAAATAAATTAAACTAAGAAAGCTACGTAAATAAATTAAACTAAGAAAGCTACGTAAATAAATGAAACTTACCGGGTCTCTCAATATAATAGAACAGACATGAGATCCTAGCCCAGTGAATAGCTCATGCTGCTCCTTATGCTGCTCCTCATGCTGCTGAGGCTGGTGGTAGGGCTCCTTCTGGTACTGCTGATACTGCTGATACTGCTGCTGCTGATACTGGTGCTGATAATACTCCTGCTCAGCCATAGAATGGCCCTCAGACATAGAATCCTCATCAAGAGGATGCCCTTGCTGGCCCTCCTCATACTGATAGTCAGGGGCCTCCTCCACCTGCTGGTACTGCTGCTGTCGCCTATGGCGGGCAGACGCATGTCCCGCAATCCTGTGGCGGGTGCGTGTACTTGGAGCAGATGGCGATGCCCAAGACGAGGACTCCCCTCGATACCTGTTAGACACTGAAAAAACAATTTTTTTTTAAAAAAACCAAAGCGGATCTACCAATATCCGATGGGAAATCGGATATAGGTAAATACGATGGGGATCAGATTTAGCTAAATCCGACTTACTGTTTGCGCTGTCTCTTGGGGAATCGGAAGTACGTAGATCCGATGCGTAAATCCGAACTGGAAATCGGATATAGCTCTGAAGGGTAAATCCGATAATCTCTGGTAAATTTCTGGTCAAACGGATGCAAGTGAGAAATGATAAATGTTTTGTAATTTTGTCAAAATTTTAAGGGTATTTTGGTATTTTCAAAGGGATGATGGGGGTTGATGGGGGTACAAAAAAAACCCAATTATTTGAGGAGCAATATTTTCCCAATCCCAAAACCCCCAACCCTCGCACCAACCAGTCAAAATGTCTTCAACCCAGCTTCCTTATCCACAAACACCGAAAAGACACCCTTACCACCCCTTATACCAACCTCAAACACCAAACCATCCATCTAAACACTTTTTTTTTGTCTACATCCATCTAAACACTTAAGGCTTCTATCAGAGTCTATCCTATATTCATCGGGCCACCAACCAATTTTATCCACACACCAAGCCCAATAATGTTGGGTGTGAAGGGGTGTATTGGGAGAAATCCAAGTCCAACATTGAGTAGTGATAAGGTCTTAAAAGACTATATAATGAAAGGGCAACCCTCACCTTACAAGCCGGTTCCATTGGGCCAGCTACCACTATTGTCCACGCACCAAGCCCAATAGTGTTGGACGTTAGGGGGGTGTATTGAGAAAAATCCAAGTCCCACATCGACTAGTGATAAGGTCTTAAGAGAGTATATAATGAAGAGGCATCCCTCACCTTACAAGCCAGTTTTGTGGATTTGAGTTAGGCCCGACACAAATTCTAAGAACTCCTACCATTCAAATCCCATTAGATTGTGGTAGCTCTAATAGAATTCTTATGAAACAACCTAAGGTCTATCAACTGGTGGAACCTACATCATAATTTGTGGGAGTGGGGGTTTGTGTTCACTGACCCCTTCCATTTCTAATATATGTTTCAAAGTTCATCCTAACTAGTTCAGTTCAATTTTTGTCGAAATCCCTTAGATATTATACTACGATAACAGTAGCAGAGATGCTAATATTCAGATCGATAACAACAGATGTTAAATATTCAGATCGATAGCAGGTTATTATTATTTACGATAGTAGTAGCCCAACGCAAAGGTTATTATTGTTAAAGGATCCCCGGGTGAACTCGAAGTACTTCCACTCTCTCTTACGTTATAGAAGAAGAAGATGTAATGTGGTGATTATTAGGGAGAACGGGAACCCAATGGAGGATGTAGATGAAGTGAAGTTGTTCGTCAAGCATCATTTTGAGAACTGTTTTGCGGAGCCAAATCTCAATCGCCCAACTCTTGATGGCCTACATTTCAATCAATTATTGACATCTGAGCCGGATCCCCTAATTCAACCTTTCTCCAAAGAAGAGATAAGGATGGGAGTGTGGGATTGTGATGGAGATAAGAGCCCGGGCTCCGAAGGATTCTATCTCAATTTCATTAAGCGTTGTTGGAGTTTGTTGAAGGATGAAGTTGTGGATTTTTTTAATGAATTCTTTGAGTACGCCTATCTTCCAAAGGCAATCACAGCTTCTTTTATTGCATTGATCTCTAAGAATGACAATCCTCAAGGTTTGAGTGAATTCAGGCCTATTTGTTTGATAGGGAGTTTATACAAAATTTTGGCCAAAGTGTTGGCAAATCGATTGAAGAAGGTGATGCCCAAAATTATTTCCAATCACCAATCTGCTTTCATCAGGGGAAGACAAATTTTAGATGGGGTCGCGATTTTCAATGAAGTAGTGGATTATGCTAAGCGGGGTAAGGAAGAATGTTTGATGTTCAAAGTCGATTTTAAGAAAGCTTACGACTCTATTTCTAGGGGTTTTTTAATCTATATGTTGCAAAGAATGGGTTTTCCTAGTAGATGGATTTCTTGGATAAGATCTTGTGTGTGCACTAGTTCCATGTCAGTTCTTGTAAATGGTAGCCCAACGCAAGACTTCAATGCTTGTAGGGGTTTGCGACAAGGGGATCATTTGTCACCGTTTTTATTTCTCATTGTCGCAGAAGGTTTGGCATGTTTAATGCGAATGGCGATTGAGACTGGTTTATATCATGACTTCTTCATTAGCCAAGACATCCGTTTTTCTATGTTGCAATTTGCGGAATGACACAATGTTGTTGGGCAAGGCCACTTGGAAAAATGTTTGGTGTATAAAGTCGTTGTTGAGAGCCTTCGAGCTCGTGTCCGGCTTGAAAGTAAATTTCCACAAGAGCAAGTTGATTGGTATTAACGTCCCGGGTGGGTTTATGGATAGGGCTAGCGTCTTCCTCTTTTGTAGAACGGAAGCAATACCGTTCAAGTTCTTGGGAATCCCAATAGGCGCTAATCCAAGGCGTGAAGCTACGTGGAGTTCGATTTTAGGGGGTATGCGTAAGAGATTGGCTTCTTGGAAGGGTTGTCTTCTATCCATCGGTGGCCGGGTAACCCTCATCAATTCCGTCTTGAATAGTATTCCCCCTCTTTACATATTTTTCTTTTACAAAGCTCCGAAAGTGGTTATAAAGAAGATGGTTAAAATTCCGCGGGACTTCCTTTGGGGCATTAAAGATGGTGATAACGGAATGTATTGGGTGGCTTGGGATAGAGTGTGCAAGCCAAAAAATGAGGGTGGCCACTACAATGTCTGAACAATATGTAATCTAGTAGGGGGAGAAACAGTGGGTTAGGTTGGTTGTCCTCACTGTAGTGCAGATTGTACGAGGTAATTTTTTTCCTCCCTGAGTCTTTTTCCCAATGGATTTTGGCTCAGAGAGGTTTTGAGGAGGCCCTCCCCCTTTTCTTTTTCCACATTATAAGGGTTGGGCACCCCTTATGCTCAATTTCAATGAAATTATTGCTTATAAAAAAAGTAACTTCTGATAACCAATTTTTCTTTTTGATGTTCCTTATTAATACAAGTACAACAACTACATATATGGCAACGAAAGCTAAATATAAAACTACAGCACTAAAATCTCTGTAGGCTCAAAATCAGAACTTCGTGAAACAAGACACAATGGCAAGAAGAGAAAACACCCAGTAGAAGGGGACATTAATAGTGCTTCCATCAGATGAACCACCGTTTGTTGATGGGACACTTTTTGATCCTGCACCTGCAATTCACCAAAACGTTATAATAAAAAAGTATTTTAGGCAATATTCCTTCCTTTGTGTTATATTCTGCTAACCATCTCAATGACTACTTGAAATTGCATAACCTTGACAATAGATTTAACTATGTGAATTAAGTTAATTAATCAATAAACATTAGTGTACTCTACTCAAGTTAGTGCCAGGGGTATATTATATTAATATACCTGATGGAAAGTCTGAAGGTGTTATTGAGCCTTCAGGTGATTCAGTTGAAGAATCAGATGGAGAAGCAACAGGAGAACCCAGTGGAGCAGTTGAAGGAGATATTGGTCCATTGCCAGCTAAATCCATACCATGAGAATAAAATTATATACTAATTAATTAGCCAATTCACTTTTTTTTTCTTTTCTAGCTAGTAATTTAAAGAACTTTGACAACAAGAATAATAAGCTTAATTATTGTTACCTTTGCACTGGCTAACAGGTGGAGTTTGCACTTTACAAGCAGAAGGGAGAGAGAGAGCAAGGGTTTGATTAATTGTGAATCCTAAAGATGGACCACCACCATTAAGCAAGGAGCAAAGACATTGTGGTGAAGATTGGACCACACTTTGGAGTTGTGAGCAACATGAAGTTGATGGGGCTGATGAACTCCCCATTATGAAGTTTAGGCAAGGACTCAAGCTAGTGAGTGTGGTGGTGCAACCTGATTGGGCTGCATTTTGTGTCCATGTATTGGCCACTAGGAGCATCACTAGGCACAAGACTATCCCTCTCATTGCCATTAGTTCTAACCTTGGAACTTCTAGCTGATGATGAATGATATATAATAAGTAATCGATTGTGAGTGAGTGTGAATGAAAAGGCACCGAAGGAAAAGTTTATATACATGAAAGTTGTTAGAAAAGGACAAGTATATTTAGGTTGCCTACCCTTTCTAATTATAAAGATGCTCTCATACATATATAAATATAAACACATATATAAATAATGGTATATTTTATTTAATTCATTCAATATAAATAAAAGAAGTTGTGGGGGATTTCCAAAATAATAGAAATCCAATAACACTAAAGTGAAAGAGAAACACAATATTTCATGTTCAAAAGGTGTGTCTTTTGGTGGCTTTCACTAATAGTTGTATTTTTTCATATGAATATTTGTAACTATTTGTCAAAAAATAAAAATATTTGTAACTATTCATTTAAATACGTTTGAGTGAAGAGATGCACTCATTCATGGGTGTGACTTGTGACTCCAAATAGAGAGACACCTCTCATCACCAAATGGTATGAGTTGGTCTACATATAGAACAACTTTACAAGTAGAAATATATACATTGTTCATATGTCTATGTCTAAGACAAAACTCTATCAAATTCATCGTTCCAAATCATTCTCTTTCTTCTCTTGTGCGCAAATTGAAGTTAGGGAACTATTGTTCTGTAGATACTATTGACGATACACTTGGTGTGGGTGTGCAAACCATGTCAAGGAACTCCATTGTATCCTGAAGGGGATTTCGCTGGTCATCCTATTGCATCAAATCTACAGTGATTGGCGGGGGAATCAAACCTAAAGCTTAGTGTTTACACACGCCTTGGAGTCTTTGCGCGATAATCAATTCACCTTCTCCCTTGTTCTTTATTTTACATATTGTTCATCATTATTTGAACTTATGATTTTCTATGTTTGGTTGTTTTTCTTAGTTGCGGGATTATTCCCACCAACAAATGTTCCAACAGAAGTATTGTCATATTCTACAATATGAGTACCGACAAAGGTTGGTCCAAGTGGTAACTGGACTCAGATCCCTCCCCAAGGTCTCAGGTCCGAGTATTGGGTGTGGCAAAACCTCTGTTGGAAGGAGAGAAACACACGGACCGGCAAAGCGGTGTATACACGTGGCCAGTCACGTTCTCCGACGTAGATTAATCACCGACAAAGTCGGTAGATACTGCGCACCAATAACACGGTCACCAAAACGAATATTCTAGAAATAGATGACCATATTATCACAAAATGTATATACGGACCAAATTAGTGTTGTAAGAACCCTAACTAAATTCGAGATTGGCTCGATCGAGTAATTTTACATTATGTGTGGGAGCGTGTACAAATCTCAGGCTTAAACTCATAGTCATATGGAAAGAATGCTTGTAAGTTGAAAATTAAAAAAAATAATTGAGCCATGCAAATAACACATTTCTCCTACTCATTAACTAATTATTAACCACTAACATTTACCTATAACATTGGATCCTGTGAATCGTATATTCAAATGAGCAATGTTATTTCACACAACATAAGTGTCTCGAACGTTTCCCAATAGTGGCTTTGACCAATAGTCTTCCCCATTAACAAAGATGAGAAATGAAACACAACAAACAAAAACCATAAATATAGGTTTCCAAGTGTGGAAAGCCACATTCTAGCCAACCTTACCAAACTATAACACGGGTAATTAACAACATTAACAAGTCTTCCAATAGAAACATCCGTTAGTTAAGGTAGTTGAACCCCCATATTATTTTCAAATCTACCTTTTTTTTTATGAAATTTTCAAATCTACCTTTATTTTCACCTAAATTTCACAACATATAAATCACCTCCTTATTATCCTAATCAAATCCCATCACCATTCTGAGACTGACACGTACATCATGGGACAGCTGAGTGCTTTTCAGATGACAGTGATATCATCACTGTTAATGACTTCAGTAAATTTGGTTATGGGGCAGATTAGTACTCCCTGCACAACCTCTATGATCAGCAGTACTTTCACTCCATGTGCTAACTTCATAACAGGAAGCACTAATAATGGTTTAACACCATCAGCTAGTTGCTGTGATTCATTAGAGTCATTGATGAGCACTAGTATGGATTGTGCTTGTCTGTTAATTACAGCCAACGTTCCAATCCAACTACCCATTAACCGAGCTCTTTCCCTTATCCTTCCACAGGCATGTAACAATTTGTCTGCACAATGCAAAGGTACACTTTAAGTTGCTAGAAATTTGTTGATCTTTTTATCCCATTTTCTTTTCCTAAGAAAACCATTGGTATGGTATCTAATTAAGATTTTAATTTGTACATTGCAGCCTCTGGTTCTCCTTTACCAGCTCCAGGTATAGGTTAAATTTATTCAATTGCTTTGATATTTTACACGGACAAAATTTAGATTAAGCTTTTATATATTATACTGAAAATTTATTAAAACATTTTGTTGGTAGGCCCAGCTATATTTGGATCAAATGTCCCAACTCTTTCGCCAATTGCTGCTTCTCCCTTAAGCCCGCAAGGTAATTTAATGCATTAATTTTTTGACAAAATAGCGGGAAATTAATTTGTCTAAACTTGAACGCAGATTCTAGAACCATTGAAGCAGCTGAAGCTCCCAAAGATGAAACTCTACCATCAGCAATGATGGCACGGGCACCAGCACCACTGAAGAAGAATATTCGCCCACGAAAACTTCAGGAATTCAACCAGTACTTTTGAGTTTCTATTTTAAATTTATCAACTGATAAATTGTATCCATATTCATATGTAATTTGGAATCATTATTTTGAGTATCTAATGAATGGTAAATCGTGCTACCTATGCTTGATGTATTTTCTACATCAAACCCAATCGCTAGCAGACACAAAATTTCATACTATGCTTAGTGTTTCTCAGAATTTAAATAAATAAATAAAATGCCTAAAAAAGTTAAAATAAAAAAAAATAAACATGTTAGGGGAGTGTGGTAGTAAGTTTTTGGTTTGGACCATTATTGACTACCCACGGAGTGTCTCAACACTTTCATCGAAAGACTAATCTCTGCTCGTGCTTGTCGATTAAGCCACTGGGTCGACGGTATTGGTTAAAAAAATTTATTAATTTGTGGTAGTAAGTAATTACAAATAAATAAATAATTTTATATTAATTATGAATCATATTAATTCCCATGTAACTTAAAATGGTTTTATGCAATCCGTAAGACTTAGTTCAACTGGCAAATGTCAATTCTAATATCATGTCTCGAGTTCGAACTCAGGACCTCGTATGAATCAAATATGGTTGTTCAAGTGAACCGTACTATTCAATATTATTATTTTCAGCAACTTACTTTATTTTTATTTGGATGATAAACTTTCAAGAACCTAAATTAGGTCCTATAAGTTATCTCACTTTCATACTTTTTTAAATAATTTTTAACTTCTTTCAACTCTAAAATTGAGCAAAATAATTTTTAATTATAAGAACTCAGATTCTCTTGACAAAATAGGTTTTCATCCTCATGAACAAATAGGAAAGTCTATTGGGAACTATTTAAAAGTTGATTCTTAAACTTATGAACTTGTGAAGAAGAATGACAGTGGATGGAAGTTATGAAAGTTTTTTTTGAGAATCTTGACACCAAAGGAGGTTATGAAAATTAACTTCTAAAAAGAGTGTTTTTGAAAGAGAAAAAAATGAGGGTGTATTAGAAAAAACAGGCGTTGCAATTAATCAGTGGAAGTGGAGAATTGGAGACGCATTATGAAAGACCAATAAATTGAAAGGTGGCCCATATAACATGAGATCCAGTCTTGCGTCCAGGGTTCAGCAACAGTAGTACCACTCAACTCAACTGTGTTTGAGTACCTGAACTGCAGCGCTGAGTTGAGAGTTTCACATCGCACCAATTCCATTCCGATCAACTCTCTTTCTCCACTCCAACCTTGCATCTCGTTTTCACCGTCGACGAAGTTTGTCCCCTATCTTTCATTTCAATTAGTTGATGACAATAGACACCCCCTTTTGGGGCTTTATTTGTAATTTCCATTTCGCGTCAAGTAGCTTATGTTATTCTGAGTTAGGTCTTAATTTCAAAATCTTCATCTTCATACTGCCTCTTTCTCTAATCCAACCTTGCATTTTGTTTTCACCGGTAACGTAGTTTGTCTTTTCACTTCATTTCGTTTAGTTGATATGTTGCTATAGGAAAGATGGATTCCCTCTTTTTGGGTTTGATTTTCATTTTCCATTTCTTGTGGAGTAGTTTATGTTTGGGGGTTAGGTCTAAACTTCAAGTTCACCCGTTTACTGCATACAATAGAATGAAGATGTTAAACCTTAGAAGTTGAGCAACTCAAAGATGTCGTTTTTAGATTTTTGTTTCAAACCTTTCCTTCCATTCCATATTATTGGCCTTTTTTCTTTTCTGTTTGAGATTTTTGACTCAGATTTTTGGGATTTCAGAGTACAGGACTATCCTGAAATGGGTTGGAAAGCAGCTGAGAAACTCATTAGGCACTGGAAAATTGTCAGAGGGGACAATGTAAGCTGACTCACCCCCAACACTTTTTTATGCTTTTTACTCCTTCCATTTTCATTTTGTACTTTGTAATTGTAATCGTGTACTTTCGTAACAGGTTATGATAATGAGGGGGAAAGATAAGGGCGAAACTGGGGTTATTAAGCGCGTTGTTCGCTCTCAGAACCGTGTCATTGTTGAGGGTAAAAATCTGGTGAGAAACAAGCACAATTTGTGAATTTGGGCCTTCTATTTGTCTAACATCTAATCTACCATAATCCATAGCTTATTATGACAATGTGTCTTTCATCAGAATCTTTTTTGTCACGTTGAGTATGCAATTGGGTAACTTTGCCTGACCGATTTCCCACTCGATGTTTTTTCATTTCCTCTTTATAGGTAAAGAAGCATATCAAGCAAGGGCAAGGTCATGAGGGCGGTATCTTTACAGTTGAAGCCCCACTTCATGCCTCCAATGTTCAAGTTATTGATCCAGTGACCGGGTATGCACATGTGTTCAGAAATTGAATTGGTGATTGCATCTCCAGAGGTTGGGGGTAATAAATATCAAAGTAACAAGTTTTTACTGATGCAGGAAGCCTTGCAAGATTGGAACTAAATATCTTGAGGATGGTACTAAAGTCAGAGTATCTCGAGGAATAGGAGCATCTGGATCCATAATCCCTCGTCCTGAGATCTTAAAGATAAGAACTACCCCAAGACCTACAGTTCGTAAGTATCTGAAAAATTTACCTTTTTTTTTCTTGTTAAAGTTGTTGACAAATACAAAGCCTAGGAGAGAATTGAGAGAAACTGATATTTGGACTGAAATAAGAGTAATGTGTACAACAAGCCATTAATGTGGCTTATTTAGAATAGAGATAGTAACTAATCACTAGCTAGTTTCATGGTGGCGGATTGTGGTGGCGGATTTCTTGAAAACCGCCATGGCCAATTTGTGAAGGATGACGGTTTATGTCGGCTTTATGGCGGCCTAAAATGGCGGATTTTTGGCTCTCCGCCATAAACCGCCATCCGCCATTGACAACACTGGTTTCATGTGCATACTATCTAACTAGGTCAATGATAAGCTTGATATCATAGTAGTTATAGAAGAAGGGGAGGTGTCATACATAAGAGATGTTTAATCACTAGCTAGTTTCATGTACATACTAGCTAACTAGGTCAATGATAAGCTTGATATCATACTTGTTATTGAAGGAGAGGTGCATACATGAGATGTTTTTGAAACTGAGTCCTTTTGTTAAAATACACAACTATGGTTAGCACAACAACATAAAACAATTTGTATTGGTTAGACTGTTCTTTTTTTTCGAAGGTGTAAGATTTACGGAGAAGGTTAATCATCAAAGTTGTAAGATTTATGAAGTGCTTTCTATTCTCTTAAAATTGTTGCTTCTAGGATTTGTATTGGTTGGATGATTTATTTTTATTATATTAACGAATGTGGCATACACTCCATATTCAGAAACTCAAGTAGAAAGATATGTTTGTATATTATAAAACTGTGATGCCTTAATCAGTGTATTTTGGTTTGATGAATTTAAGTCTTCAGTAATTGAGAACTTATTCTCTTGATCTTGCTCCAACATCAATCTCTATAGCTATTTTTTTCAACCTAGTGTTGTAGGAAGCTACTTAATTCAGTTGTAAATGTGCAAATCTCTTTTCTTTTGAATGACAAATATTACTCTCTCCATCCCATTTTGTTTGTTGCTTTAGATTTTCAATGAAGCTTTTAATATTCTCTTCCACTTATACCCTTATTAATTTTGACAACTTTTTACATTCAATAAATGATTCACATTTTTCTCTGTAGAGAGATAAATGGTAAATTAGACAATACTTTTTAAAAAATCTAGACTCCTAGTCATTTTTTTAAAGGGTGTGCCAAAACCTTAAACTGCAAACAAAATGGGACGGAGGGAGTAGTTATTAGTGCGTGTTCCCAGCTCAACCACCTGAGCTCACACCTCGGGACATGTGCAATATATACTCCAAATATTAGTATTAGTTAAAAAAATTCAGAAGTTTGCCGTGTATCTTATCCTGTTTTTGTCATTCAATTTTGGCAGTTGGTCCCAAAGATACTCCGATAGAGCTTGCGTTAGAAAAGACTTACGATGCTAAAACAGGAAGGGGCATGCCTGAACTCTGAGGAGATTAGACACCTGATTTTGATTTTAATTAGGTAGTTCCTATATATCATAATGAACACGATGTGGTATGAGTTTGTCACATGTTTCCGTTTATCAGGATTCGGTGCATTTCCTTTCAGATTTTCTTGTTTAATGTGATCATATCATTATTCACTTGTAACTTTTACCCAATTTACACATTACTTGTATTGTAGCTATTTTTTCTCTTTATTATTATTAGATAGATTCATTTTAAGTGATTGTAATTTCACTCCGTACCTGTAAATCGGTTGTCAAGTTACTTATGTCCGGTTTGGTGATGCTCTTAGAATACTAGTTATCTTGGTAATGTCCGGTTTGGTGATGCTCTTAGAATACTACTTATCTTGGTAGGGTTAATTAAGGACTGCGATTCAATGCAGTCGAAATCAACTGCAGTCACTGCAGTTACTTCCCATAAAAACCATTAGATCTACTTTTAAAGAAATCTTGGCTTTTGATTGTTTTTTTTTTAAAAAAAATTAAAAAAACCAAAGTAGAGAGAGATAGACCGTGGAGACCGCGGGGAATCCAAATCTGTACATAGCAGTCACATGTGGTGAACGCAAAAGAAAAATTATGATCGTACACCTTATAGGGAAGATAGACAGACAGAAAGAGAGTGTGTATAGGGAAAAGAGAGAAATTAATAAATGTAGGCCATACAATTTTTTTGGTCAATGTATGCCATTCAATTTGAACATAGCTCATGAGATTACAAGCAATGTTTTAAAAACCGGACCGGCCGGTTGAACCGGTTCAACCGTGAACCGGATGTCTCTGCGGTTCGGTTCGTGCCATTTAACCCGCTGGGAGTAAAAACCGGAAAAGAACCGAAAAAACCGGTTTGAACCGGGTTTGAACCGGATAACTGGGCGCGGTTCTTGGTAACCGACCGGTTCTTTGATAAAGCCGAAAAAATCTTTTTTTCCCCTCTTTTCCCTCTTTTCCCCCTCTTTCATAGCACTCTTCTCTTCTTTTTCTTTTTTTCCCCTCTTCTCTTCCCCTGTGTTGTGTATTTCTTATGTTTTATTTTTATTTTCATGAAGACTAGTTTAATGTTTGAATTTATTTTGAAAACTAATTTGATGTTTGGAATTTGGATTAATATTTTTACAAAGTTTAGTATTTTATTTATTTATTTATATATTAATTAATTATCCGGTTCAACCGTGGTTGAACCGGTTGAACCGATTGAACCATGAACCGGAGGTCTCGTTGGTTCGATCTCCGGTCCGGTTCTAAAAACATTGATTACAAGGCTTGGCAGGCAATACCTGGAATGAGGATGCTTTCTCTTTTAAAAAAAAATCATGTTAGTGAAATTAGTCGGTACGTGTGTCTATATAATATATATATATATATATATATATATATATATATATATATATATATATATATATATATATATATATATATA
Source organism: Astragalus membranaceus (assembly GCA_039519185.1). Taxonomy (NCBI): domain Eukaryota; kingdom Viridiplantae; phylum Streptophyta; class Magnoliopsida; order Fabales; family Fabaceae; genus Astragalus; species Astragalus membranaceus. The sequence continues at coordinate 80,579,911 of CM076847.1, forward strand.
TATATATATATATATACAAGATATGCTAGTGCCACACTCTTATTTATCACATTCTTTTGAACACACTCTTTATATTGATTAAAGTTTATATGAATCCAACAAAGTTTACATGAAATCTATATTGTTTAATGAAAACTCATTTGAAATTTAATTAATAAGAGTGATTGAAACGAGTGTTAGAGAGTGCTAGCGACACACTCTAACACTCAATTTTCAACACATTCTCTTATTGATTGAAGAGCGATGCTATACATTGCGAATGACAAGTTTGTGAATTTTCTCGAGTAGTGTTAAATGTTCTTTTGAAAAATGGGACCCGTAATCCTTGGTATAAAATACTGAAAATAAAGGGTCAAATGGTTTGAATGTCCCATCAGAATGATTCGTGATATACTTGAGAAGAACGAGTAAACTCTCAATTTGGTCCTTAAACTATCACACTCTCCTATTTGGTCTCTAAACTATTTTAAATCCATCAAATTAGTCATTGAGCTATCTGTCCTCTCTCCTATTACAAAGTAAATGAGGGACTAAATTGATGAATTTAGAATAGTTTAGAGACTATTTGTTATATTTTTATAGTTTAGGGATCAAATTGAGAGTTTACTCTGAGCAGAACCGATGGCAACAAACCTCCAAAACTTACTTTACGAACCGCCAGCGAAGTTCTCGACTGAAGATGTTTTAAGGGTATTCCAACTCTTTACATCGTTGTAAAATATTATGGTATCAACAAGCAATCCATATAGGAGGATTTAAACACCACTAAAAATAGAACAAGGTTTCTATCCTTCCTACATATACACCAGCCCACGATAAAAAATTTATTTGATATATAATAAATTAACAGCGTTACCATCATGAAACAAAATTTTATTTACTAATTTCTCTGGAGACCAAGTGAGAGTCAACTAAATGATATGTCTTATTCTTTTGTACCACTTCCTCTAGCCAATCGGTCCCATCTCAGGCTCACTGCTAGGTAAAGGACATGATGCTTATCATCACAATATAAATACAAATAAAATAAGAAACTTCATTAAACATATAAGGTGATTATTTGAGAGGAAGAAAAGAAAAAGAAAAATCTAGATTTCACCAAAAAAAAAAACTCTAGACATTAATTGAAAAGGATTATTGTAGAGTGTCTTGCTCATGGTGTATCGTTCTAGCTGGCAACAAATGCTCCTATTACTAATTGGTTAAGAGACACGTACGTTAACACATGTCCTCCTGCATGGATTTCCCATCCTGTTTGATTCCCTTCATATAAATTTATAAACAACGCTATTACCCTCTTCCATGTCATAGAAATCAAGCAGAATCACTGAACTCACCATGGTGATGAAACCAAAACTTTGTCTTGCTATCTTCCTCTTCTTCCTGCTAGCTTTGTTATGTTCAAACTTAGCCATATGCAGAGAAGAAACAGAGATAGTAGACCCAGAGCTCAAAACATGTAAACACCAATGCAAACAGCAGCTGCAGTATAGTGAAGATGACAAGCATTTATGCATGCAAAGGTGTGACGAGTATCATCATATGAAGAAACAAAAGGAAAAATTGGAAGGAGAAGAGGAAGAAAAGGAAGACGAAAATCCCTTTGTTTTCCAAGATAGGGACTTTGAGACCACAGTGGATACAGAAGATGGCAGATTTTTGGTACTACAGAATTTTCCTAGAAAATCCAAGCTTCTTCGAGATGTTGAGAAATATGGTTTGGCTATTTTAGAAGCTAGAGCACACGCTTTTGTGTCTCCACATCACTTTGATTCTGAGGCTATCTTATTCAACGTTAAGGGTATAATATGTTTCTAAAATAATCCAGTTTATTTATATTTTTCTGCCTTTTTTTTTGTTATTCAGAGTCAGAGTTACTATAATGATTAAAATTTTGTTATAGGGAGAGCCATAATTGGGTTGGTGATGGAAGATAAAACAGAGAGGTTCAACCTTAAAGCTGGAGACATCATGAGAGTACCTGCAGGCACACCTATGTACGTGATTAACAGAGATGAGAATGAGAAGCTTTTCATTGCAATGCTCCACATATCTCTCTCTACTCCTGTCAATTTTCAGGTTAATTACAACTTCTAACTACACAACTAAGATTAATTTAATTTAATAAAATCAACATTTTATTTTATACCTTAAAAAATCAGTGTGTGGTGTATTGTATTGTAGCCATTTTTTGGGCCAGGAGGGCGAAATCCAGAATCAGTCCTCACAGCATTCAGCTGGGAAGTGCTAGAATCTGCCTTTAAGGTATGGGTTGGCTATTGTATCATCAAATTATAATTATTATTTTAATTAGTGTATATTATTAATTTGGTTTCTTTTGAACCAAACAGACAGGACAAGGGAAGTTAGAAAGGGTTTTTGATCAACAGAGAAGGGGTAGAATCTTCCAAATAGCAAGAGAAGAAGTGCATGGCTTGGCTCCCAAGAGAAGCATTTGGCCTTTTGGTTCAAAGGGTCCATTAAATATTTTTGAGAAGCACCTCACTTTCTCCAACCAATTTGGTCGTCTCTTTGAAGTTGGTCCATCAGAGAGTAGCCTTGAAGGACTCAATGTCATGCTTTCCTTTGCCAACATCACCAACGTATTTACATATATTACCTCTCTTTCTCCTTGCCGTTATTTCCATATATAACTAATTAATTATTATCTTGGTGCTTTGTTTTGTCACTGATTTTATTGATAGGGGTCTATGTCTACTATTTACTATAACACACATGCAAACAAAATAGCATTGGTAATTGATGGTGAAGGGCATTTTGAGATGGCATGTCCACACATGTCATCAAATTCACATTCTCATAGAAAGAGTAGCGGTAGCAGCCTCTCATACAACAAGATACGTGCCAGATTAAGGCCTGGAATGGTGTTTGTTGTTCCTGCTGGTCACCCCTTTGTTACCGTAGCTTCCAAGAGGAATAACCTCGTGATTCTTTGCTTTGAAGTCAACGCAGAAAGGAACAAGAAGCTTGCTTTTGCAGGGAAGGGGAACATAGTGATTGCACTGGACAGGAAAGCAAAGGAGCTGGCTTTCGATTACTCTGCAGAGAAGGTGGATGAGATCTTCGACAGAGATGAGCAATTCTTTTTCCCTTTCCAGGAGAGTGAGGAGGAACGTGGTCGTGCTGATGAATAAATAAAAACATAAATGGTGGGAATGGTGATAAAAACATAAATGGTGGGAATGGTGGTGGTGGTGGTGATGTAAATTATATATATATATATAAATGCAGGGAGATGTCAATCGAATAATAAGGCTACAAAATTGCTACCTCTTCTGGTAGCAACAACCATCACTCTTGTATCACAAGATTTAGTTAATGCTAGGGTTTGGATGGATATGGATTTGGATTATAATGATGGATTTGAGAAATATATTTAAAAATTTATATCCATTAGGATTGTACCAAACAAATTCAATCCAATCCATTGACAAAAAAAAGTCCATCTAATTCATCATTTAACAACTTTTTAATGGATGAATATCCAATCCATCCATTAATAGTTTTAAAATATAAAAAGTCTTCAAATAAAAAAAATTATGAATCAAAAAAATACAAATAAAAATTAGTCATAAATTTTATATTTTTTATTGCTGCTTATTTATATATATATATATATATATATATATATATATATATATATTATAAATCAATAATTAAATAGTAGCTTTTATATATGGTGATGGTGGCAGCGGCGACCGTCACGGCGGAGCTCTGGCGGATCTCTCATGAGGCGGAGCTCTGGTGGCTCACGGTGGTTGGTGGTCGCGGGTGGTGGAGGTCCGGTGGTCCCTTTTTTTATTTAAAAATATTTTTAATAATTATCAAACAGATTTTGATTGCGTACTTTTTGTAATCCATTGGATTTAAAAAAAATTAATTGATGGATCACAACCATGGATCCAATCCAATCCATTAATTTTTTTTCCCTACCGGACCATGGTTGTGATCCATCAATTAATTTTTTTTGGCCATGTTAGGAGTCTCAAGTGAGTGATAAAAAAGCTAATTTGATACTTAAGCGATAAAAGTAAAACTCACCCACCTAACAAACTACTCTTTTGGATGTATTTTGTTATGGACCGATCGGATATTTAGTGGATAAATAGATCACATTGACACCTAATTAATGCTAAACTCTTTTCTTTAGCTTATTTTCTTCAGTTTATTTTCTGTTTGGTTGATAATTAACAAACTACCATATTTGTTCCAAAAAATAAGTAAGTTAATAAATAACTTCTCATATGCTTTTCATTGTTCGTTATTATTTGATAATAAAAGACTTAATTCACAGTTATTTCTAAAACTTTAAGTGATATATCAATAGATATATCCGTAATATATATTTTTATATTTTCAATATTATTTCCAAATGTGAGATACTTAAAATTTAAGCACCTCCAATCCAAAAGAGTAGTTTGTTAGGTGGGTGAGTTTTATAGCTTAAGTATCAAATTAGCTTTTTTATCACTCACTTGAGACTCCTAACATGGCCACCCTCTTTAAGAGTAACATGAGACTCCTAACATTGCCACCCTCTTTAAGAGCAACGTTTAATGAGAGCACCAATTGTTAGGACTTAAATATATATATAAGAAGAGTTTAACTCAAAAGACTAATTCATTAAGCGGGAGAGTTTCGTGGGTTAAGTACTACATTGAGGCTTCTTATCTATTCAGTGTGGGGACTCCTAAGTGAAATTATGTCACACTTAGATACCATATAGACCTTGAGCTTTGTCCCACCATCATAGGATCAAGTTGAGGTCAGAGCTCTAGATCCAAATTAAGGCGTTGAGAATTCAAGTGTAAGTGGTTAATCCAACATCGGTTAGGAATGAGCTAAATGAAGGAGAGGAGACTCATATACTCATAGCCTTAAGGTTTTGGGTGGAGATGTGGTGTCCAAGTCTCTTGGTGGCCCAGTTCATTAGCTAGCTCACTAATACTCCCGATGCTCCCCCAGACTCCCCCAACAAGTGGTATCAATGTCAGGTTTGGCTTGGTGGGGAGCAGGAACTGGATCACGGTTTGAATCAAGGCTAAAGGTGGGTGACTCACACTTGAGAGAGACAATTATGAGTTATTTAATTTATTTAGTTATATGTCAAAGTTTTATTTTTACTAGATTCTTAAAGATGCGTGATTTTAAAAAAAAAATGACCCCCAACCTCGAGTCCTAGATTCGCCACTGCTTCCAATACCTATACTTGGTTGGCTTCCGGTGCCTATACTTGGCGTAACTTTTAAGAACACATGATCCCCCACTTCAAACTCTAAAATTTTAATTACTTTGACAGTCGACATAACTCTTTTGCCGACTTTGAACAATTTTCAGCATATTTGTATGTTTTCTTTTTTGGTCAAAGCTTGCATGATTTCATTCATAATGGGCAAGGCCCAAACCATACAACCCAAAGGTGAGCAATAACGGAGGTCCAACAAACAAAAGATACACCGGGCAAGCAAAGCCCAATACCCTACCCGAATCCAAGTGACCCGGTAGCTAGCTTACTGCTATTACACAAAAGAGGAACGAAAACAGAATCAAGGCAGAATATGACAGTAGCCAAATCAGGCAAAAACCCAAGTTACGTCTTATGCTTCAACATAGAGCCAATTATCGCCAAAGAGCTTGACAATCATGAACCAAGGCTTTGCGAAGACGATCTGGAGGGCGAGAGATCCACGAGCCTGTGAGAAGATTGTCGTGAGCTAGAGAAGCAATTGCATGAGCACATTGGTTCCCTTCCCTCCTAATCCAGGTAATTCCAGAACTCTAAAAATTAGATCTAAGACTATTGGTGTCATCTACTAACCCTTGAATTTCTCCTTTCGAGATGTTCCTTCTACAAGCTTCGACGAGAGTTTGATTATCAGATTCAAAAACCACATCTTGAAGATTCAAGTTGCACGCTAATGATACAACATTACGGAGACTGCAGGCTTCAGCAACAAGAGGGGAGAAAGCATAGAAAGGTCTTGAACTCGCTGTAAGAACATATCCTAACTCATCTCTGCAAATAATTCTTGTGTATCCCTTCCCCGAATTTAGATCAAAAGCTGCATCACAGTTAAATTTAGGGTTAAATATGTTTTTAGTCCCTACAAAATCGGCTACTTCTAAGTTTAGTCCTTACATTAACGAAATAGGCGTTTTGGTCCTCATCTTATTTTGTCGTTTTCAATTTTAGTCCCTCGTGACTTTTAATAGCGCTTCAACACTTTTAATAGCGCTTTTTTGACCTTTTATAAGCGCTATTAAAAGTTTTGAAGCGCTATTAAAAGTCATGAGGGACTAAAATTGAAAACGGAAAAATAAGATGAGGACTAAAACGCCTATTTCGTTAATGTAGGGACTAAACTTAAAAGGAGCCGATTTTGTAGGGACTAAAAACATATTTTACCCTTAAATTTAGGACGGGGTGGCCTCCAGTTCACTGGAAGAGCCTGCACTTGGGTGGTTGGGTTACAAGTAGACTGAGTAGAACCAGTAGCCTTTGGATTAGTTGAGGTCAGGAATTCATGGCATTGAGATTTAACACTATGCAGAGTATCAAGGGGGTTAGGGACTCTGTTATTGAAAACCATATCATTTCTTGCCTTCCTTATATGCCAAAGAGTGTTGAACAGCCATGAGGATAAATGAGATAGGTTGGCCATAGGAGAGTCAAGAGAGTTAAGGATCCATTGCTGAATAGTTGAGAGCCCAATGGAAGATGGAGGATTGATGAATTGGAGACCAAACCAGAGTGGTTTAGTCCAAGGGCATATCAGAAAAACGTGCTCAGTAGTTTCAACATCATCATTACAAATAGGACACAACTGAGAGGTGGGTATTCTCTTCTTGCATAGGTTCTCCCTTGTAGGTAGGATATTTTGACAAGCTTTCCAGATGAAGTGCTTAATTTTCGCAGGGACATTAGCAGACCAGATTAGGCTCCATAATAACTCCGGTGAAGAAGTTGAACTAGTAGGACCATTAGCAGCTGAGGGAGATAAATCAATTAGAGCCCCCTATATCCTGATTTAACTGAATAAGAACCATATTTACTATGGGGCCAGGAAATGGAATCATCAGAAGCTGACCAAGAAATAGGTGTCTGTCATATCCTAATTTTGTCCGATCAATTAAAATCCAAAAATTCTTATTCTCATCGCGTCACATATTGTTCTAAACGCGCGTGTCTTTGGCACTCTCGTACAACGATTGTTTGATGCTCGTTTTATTTTATTTCGTTGTTGTTATTATTTTAGTCTATTGTTATTGGTGCAAAAAAAAAATAAATAATAAATAGAAAGCTGAATGGTCAAAGTTTTTTTGCCATATAATATAGTTTTTCTTTACAAATATGAACCAAAAAAGCAAACAAAAAAAATAGTACAAAAATAATACAAAAAATTAAAAATAGTAAATTTCAAAAAAAGCAAAAAAGAAGAGGAAGAGGGCGCAGCAGCTGCCCTAGCTGCTTGGCTGTCCTTTTTGATTCCCTTTTTCTTGCAGTTGTCCTTCCTTTGACTGTCCTTGCCGCCCTAAAATGCTTCAGCTGTTGTCCTTTTGATTCTTCCTCAAAATGCTGTCCTTTTTGTGCCCTAAGTTTACCCTAATTGCTGACTGTCCTTTTAGCCCCTCAGCACCTCATCAATCCACCAATAAAACAGGAACATAGTCACAGAAAAAAGATAACACACAATGGACGAAAATTGACACCAAAAATACTGAGAAAAATACCCAAATAGAGGCACACAAAGACTGAAAAACACACATGAGAATTCAGAACAATAAACCTAGGGTTTCATAAAGCAAAAAAAACTTCTGAAACAGAACAGAAGCAGCAGCTGAGAAGCAATAGTCACAGCAGTAAGCAAAAAGAGTTGGTTTTCAAAGGCTGAAGTAAAGGTTGATCTTAATTATTTTTCGTTATTCTGTTTTAAAGATATATGAGTGTTTAGATTATATGAGTCCATTTCTGAAATAGGATTGATCAAACAAGTTGTAGTTCGGTCTTTGATAAAACTGAAACATATAAATAAAAGGGTTAGGGTTTATGCACTAGTAAGAGGAGTAAAAGGCACTGGGAGAGGAGACAGTGAGAAAAGGGAAAGTTTTTTACCCCAGTAGCCTCGCCAAGAACCACTAATATACAACCCACGCCTCACCACGAAGCCAACCCTCTCCTCCCCTTCGCCACCACCACGTCCCAAAACTACCCACAGTCACCACCACATCACCGTCGCACACCATCATACCCCAAACCGTCAACAACAGCAACCATCCACCAACACAGAAACCGAACCTCACGGCCACCCATCCCCTCTACGAACCATCACCGCCATAGCCTCACCGTCTCAGCCACCGTAGCCCCCTCACACCTAACTCATCACCTTCGCAAGCCGAACCCATCCACCAAATCCACCATCAACAACCTCTCCTCCCTCACGGCCTCACCCTCCCCTCGCAACAATCACCACACACCACCGAACCACTACCTCGTAACCGTCATTTTCGAGCTTTCCCTCCTTCAACATCCTCTGTCGTTGACTCTAGTAAAGGGTAGAGAGAGATTAGGGTGGTGAGCAGAGAATAGAGGTTAGCGGCGGTGAGGAAGGAAGAGAGCAATGTGGTTTGGTGAGAAGAGGACAGGTTCGGTGAGGAGAATAAGAGGAGAGGTTACGACTTGGTGAGGAGAAAACGGACTAGAGGAGAAGAGAGGGCGAGGATCGGTGAGGAGGAAAGAAAGGCGAAGTCACGGCGTTGAGAAAAGGGGAAACGAAAATTAGGGTTAGAGAGAAATGGGGTGAAGCGGCGCTGATTAGGGGAGAAGGAATTTAGGGTTTCGTTTTTTTTAGGTTAGCTTTTATAGTAGGTTTTAACGTTATTTACTTCTTACACCCCCTTCGTTTGCTGCATAAACCCCCCTGAGAAGCCCAGGTTTCGTGGGCTGTTGTTAAACACAGTATAGGGACTGGGCTGTTTAATATTTGCACCCCCAGTTTTAAAAATACAGCCACTGTTGCTATTCATCCCCTTTTTTTTTAATAACATAACACCCTGTGAATTACACTTCCTTTTCTATTACAACTCGTTTAGTTTTTTTATTATTATTACATCATAATGCTTCCAAACCAGTTTTCTTAACAATTATCCACAAAAAATGGTTTATTACTAATGGTCACTCTGAGCTTAGCTTGTTTGACAGTTAATAACAGCTTTAGTTTTCAAACGAGCTATGAGTGATGACCACTCTGAGTTTTACTTGTTTGGTCATTACGAATACCTCTCCCAATTTCAAAAATAAATAAAAACACCAAACACACAAACTTTTTCTACCCAAGAACTACGTAGCTTTGATTTCTCCATCGCACCTAGAGATACGTAGGAGCAGGGGGCCACTCCTGTCAAGCACTAAAAACTAATATTTTTATTAAGTCTTCCTTTTCAATTTTGCAAAATAATAAAAAGGGTAAATTAGAGTGTCTTCTTTTTATTAACTTTTTCTCTACACATTAAATTAAATGGTAACCTTTCTTTTGAAAGGATGCTGCGGGGTGCTAATACCTTCCCCACGCATAATCGACCCCCGAACCCAAAAATAAAGGTTTTTCAATGTTTTTCCTATTTAATAAATATTGATGGCGGCTTCATTTTCAAAATGTCGAAGAATCCCTCCTCCGGATTTTTCGGTCGCTACAGCTGCCGACTTCACTGGGGACCATCTTCCGAGGGTCGAGCCTAATTTAATTAAGTGTGTAGATTATTGTTAATTTAGTACTTTGTTTACCTTTGGCGCTTATATTTGCATGTCTATTTTATTTATTTATTTATTTGCTTTATTGAACCTTAGGGCAGAAGACCTTTGTACTATTATCTGTATTTCTTTTGCAGCTTGGGTAGGGGCCTTATACCCGGGTTTGAAAATAACCTAGGACGAGTTGAGATTATTAGTGATAGTCATTCTGGATATTATCTGTCTGACTCTCATGAAAGTCTCAGTCAGAGTGCGCTCTTTCATGGTATCCCACATCAGGTAGCTCGCTATCGTTGTGGATCATATCATGAAGGGGATTTTAGCTCTGGAAACCTTTGTGAGGAAGTGAATAGAGCCACCTGAGAGATTGATCACATAAGTGACCCTAGACCATGACCTATATATAAGACATAACCTGTTTAGGACACAAGGGCGTTTAACCTACCCACTGCATCATTACAGATATTTTCTTTTTTCTTAAAAAGATCAAATCATCAAAACCATTTTTTTCTTTTTTTCCTTTTACATGTATATGAAGTGACATATAGTTGATGCTTTCTCAAGTTGAATCACCAAAAATTTTCTGTTACCTTTTTTTTTCCAACACGCGTGACATCATTCTTTCATTCATCATACAACATCATTATTTCACACAAAATGTTAAAAAAAATCCTAACATGCATGTTATTCATCTCATTTAGTTTTGTTGGGAATTGTAAGAGGCTCGAAAATTTTGTCGTAAGCAAGGCAATATGGGATCAAACAGTGAAGCAATCCGAACTCTGAACTACCCTATAGTGAAACAGCCTAATCTGATGAGTCTAAGAGAGTGTGCGGGTTGGTTGCCGCCCATCGAGCGCAAGTCTTTTTATAGAACCTATGGGAAGATTATTATGTTACTACAGTTGAAAGTGCAAACAAATATCATTGCCGCTTTGAGCTAATTCTATGACTCTTCATTAAGATGCTTCACCTTCAAAAATTTCCAGATGGCACCTACCCTGGAAGAATATACACGGATCCCGGGTCTTCCTCAAAAAGAAAATAGGCCCTACCAGTATCAGGGGCATGCATTACTACACTGATGAGAAACTTGCCTCAATGTTACAAATCAGCAAGGAAAATTTGAAGCTCCAAAAGAAAAATCGAAATTGCATTGTGGGGTTCCCACAACAATATCTGGAAAGCCAAATGAAGTCCTTCGCCGATGCTAGAAATTGGGGTCCTTTTAAACAAGTGTTGGGTTTGACCATCTCTGGCATTGTTCTATTTCCACGCCTTGAAAGGTATGTGGACACAACAGCTATTGGTGCCTTCCTATCCTTCAAAGATAGAAAACCATGAAGGACTAAGAAGGGAGCATGAAATATCTGATGAGCTGAAGGACTATATCAGATATCAAGAGGAAGTTTACCACCAGTTGAAGGCTGAAAGCATCCAGTGTGAGAGCCGCTTTGTAGAGCTGGTCAGCAGGATAGAAAACCATGAAGTCTTCATAGAGTTGAAGAATGAAAGCTTATACTGGAAAGAAAAATTCTCAAAGTTGGCATGGTTGGCCAATCAAGCTATCATGGGTATCCCAAAACGTCAAAAGAAGGCTGACCCGACAATGCACCCGTTCAACACCCCGGTCCAAGTCTTCGAATTTGTGGAATTTTGCAAGATCCTAATTGCGGAACTTAGGGAGAAAGTTGGTCGCACTACCAGTAGAAAAAGAGAGTGGAGTGGAAAAATGAAAGCCATATGTATTTGAGCGAGATTTAAAAGAGCATTGTACTTTTCCTTTCGAAGTTTTATGTCAAAAAAAATGTTGTACTTTCCCCCATCAATGAAGTTTGTTTGTTTCACCTGCTGATCCTTTTTTTCTTGAAAATATTTTGAAACGTTAATTTGTGTACTTATGACAAATCAAGACGCACTTACGATTCGACCTTAAATATTAAGACTCCTGCACACATGCATCACTCTTCTTTTCATTCATTCATATACTCATACCATGTATCCCATCAACAGAGAGTAAAAGACAAGCTGGTGCGTCAACATCGCTATTGGACTCGTTCTCAGGCTAGGAATATGGAAGCAAATCAAGACAATCCGCCTCAGGATAACCCAGATCAAGGCAATCCATATTAGGATGACTTAGGTCAGGGTAACCAGAATCTAGGCAATCAAGAGCTTAGGGCAGAAATAGATGGGATGAAAGAACAGATGGCTGAAATCTTAAAGGTTCTACAAGCTTTGAGGAACGGGAATACAGATGAAGATGTCTCCGCTAGGAACATTGAAAATCAAGTTACCAACCCTCCTCTTCCCAATGGACCCGGGATCCCACATACAGTATACCCTACTGGGGCTAATGACCAGGGTTACCAATGGCCTCGTTACGTACTTCCGCAAGGTTACACACCTCCGACAGTCGCTGCCAATTCGGAAGATGGTCCCTCAGGAGTCGTGGGCCAAAGACAGCTTGCACCGACAGGTCACGATGGTAATCCGGGAGCGCCACAGATTCAAAACCCAATCCTCGTCGTCGCGCCACAAAGATTCCCATTTGGCTACACTCCACCACTGATAGTTGATGCTCAAGCTCAGGGGTCCAATCTCAGGAACCCCACTCATTCACATATCCCAAATGTGAACCCAGCCATAGTTCCGATGATTCATCCTTACTATGGTATGAGTGGGCTCCCTCTCAATTACTCTATGGAGAACCCTCAAGCCAAAGACAAACTACAAATGCGTGAGGAAAGGTTGAGAGCAGTTGAAGGATCCAATGTTGGTGCGAGAGATGCTTATGATTTGTGCCTCGTCCCTAACGTGGTCATCCCTCCAAAATTTAAGGTGCCGGACTTCGACAAATAGAGGGTCAACCTGCCCCATGAGCCACTTAACCATGTACTGCAGGAGGATGGCTGTATTTGCTCATGACGACAAACTGCTCATTCACTACTTCCAGGACAGTCTATCTGGGGCAGCTTCGAGCTGGTATATGCAATTAGAGCGTGCCCATATCAGGTGCTGGAAGGACCTAGCTGATGCATTTTTGAGGCAATACAAATACAACATTGACATGGCTCCCGATAGGACACAACTGCAGAGCATGACAAAAAGAGATAATGAGTCATTTAAGGAATAAGCCCAACGATGGAGAGGTTTAGCTGCACAGGTAGTACCACCTTTGTTTGAAAAGGAGATGGTATCCATGTTCATGGATACTCTTTAATCGCCTTTCTACGATAGGTTGATCGGGAGCGTGTCTTCAAGCTTCTCAGATATGATTGTCATCGGAGAAAGATTAGAAAATGGATGGAGGAATGGGAAGATTGCCCATAACTTTGCTGGAACCAGTAGTCAGAAAAAGCCTTTCCTAGGATTCCCTAAAAAGAAGGAAGGAGAAGCTAATGCCATCTCTGGATCCGGAAAGCCTCCCTACAACAATCCCTGACAAACCTTTCAAATCCATACTCAAGCACCATTAGTCCCACCTCACCAAGTCAACCCAAACTATAGACCACAAAATTACCCGGAAAGAAAGCCTGTCAATTTTGATCCAATACCCATGTCATACACAGACCTGTTCAATCACCTCATCAGTCACAACCTGATCACTCCCCGACCAATGAGACCCCTTCAACCTCCTTTCCCTAGGGGTTACAACCCAGATGCTACTTGTGGATTCCACGCTGGGGCAGTTGACCATTCAACAGAAAATTGCAAGCCATTAAAATATGTGGTGCAAGAATTGATTGAATCTAAATGGTTAAGTTTCGAAGAGGATGGTCCGAATGTTGCCACTAACCCATTACCGGGGCACGGGAAACCTTCCGTTAATGCCATTGAAAATTTTGAGGGACAATTCCTGATCAGAAGGGTGGAAGACATCATCACACCTCTAGACCTCATCTATGTTGACTTGTGTGACTTCGGAATTATTATGAAGGGATGTGCTGAAAAGGATTTGTGTGTTGACCCTCACTGTATCGGGACATGTGAAGCATTCAAGATAGTCCTTCAAGACTTACTGGACCAACACATAATACAGGTGGGTCTCCAAAAGAAGGAGGAAGACGTGTGGACTCTCCAGTCAAATACTGATCAGAGCAAGGATATCCGGAAGCCAATGGAAATCCGTTACAAAAAGATTAATCTAGCTATGCCCAAACCGATAACTATTCAAATGCCAGTTCCTTTCCCCTTTAAGGACACCAATGCAGTCCCATGGAATTACAATGTAAAAGTTCAGACCACTCCTAATGTCACCAACATCTCAGGGACCAGTGCAATGACTCGAAGCGGGCGTATTTATACCCCGAAGGACTCAGTGGAGAACAAACAAAATAAGGGGAAGAAAGAGCCCGCAAAGGCAAGGGCGTAGAACAAGAACCCGTTGATAAGAATGTGGGTAAAAGAACACTATCGAAACAAGAAGTCGGCGAATTTTTGAAGCTCATGAGACAGAGCGAGTATAAGATAGTTGATCAGCTGAACCAGGCCCCTGCCAAGATATCTCTGTTGTCATTATTTCTCATTTCCGAAGCCCATCGTGCAACATTGACAAAAGTATTGAATGAGGCCCATGTTGCTCATGACATCTCAGTCGGCCAGTTTGATGGGATCGTTGGAAACCTTGTTGCAAGTAATTACCTCACCTTTACTGATGATGAGATTCCAACCGAAGGAAGGGGGCACAACAAAGCCTTACACATATCTGTGAAATGTGGAGATTACTCACTTGCTCGGGTGCTTATTGACAATGGATTGTCCTTGAATGTGTTACCCAGGTCAACCATGGAAAAGTTAGATGTGGATTGTTCCTACATGAGACCTAGCTCGATAGTGGTCAGGGCCTTTGACGGATCGAAATGGGAAGTCATCGGGGAAATAGAATTACCGGTGCAGGTGGGTCCGGAACTCTTCGTAGTGACCTTCCAGATAATGGATATCGCCCCATCCTACAGTTGTCTCTTGGGGAGGCCATGGATCCATTCTGCAAGGGCAGTTCCTTCTTCCTTACATCAGAAGCTCAAATTCATAGTGAACAACAAGTTGGTGGTTGTCTTTGGTGAAGAAGAAACGCTGGTAAATAGGTCGTTGATAACTCTAGTTTATATAGAGTTATTTATACTTCTAAACGCAACAAATTGCTTTAAACTCAAGAACAAATTGTGTTAAATATAGTAATATTAGTAAAATAACAACATTCTAGGAATTATGTGATGAATAAAGCATTTTGTATATATATTGGTATTTTTGATGTGTTTGTTCAGTTTTTCTACAGATGATGCTTCTGCACCACTGATGCTTCTGCACTTAGTGCTTCTGCACCACAAATGCTTCTGCATCACAAATGCTTCTGCACCATCCTATGTTGAAGATTTATAAACCCACAATTGAAGCACCTCAATTCATACCTCTACTCCAGAACTTCTATGACATCATGCTTTGTCACAATTCACATGGAGCACATGGCCACATGCATAAGGAGGCGCCCACCATAAACGTCATCATGAAAGGCTATTCACCTAAAGACATATGGCCTTACATAATTGGACCTCTTCTTATGAAATGTGCTGAACTTAATCTCCTTGTCTAAAGATCAGAAAAGCAACCATGGTTAAGCCTCCTTAGGTTAACTTGGTTTTCAAGCAAACCCTCAAGCAAAGGAAATCTCCAAGGCTATAAAAAGGGCTCCCACTTCTCACTTGAAAGGCATCGCATATCTCACTTGATAATATGTAGATCAAACACCTTACTTATATTTTAGTAGTTTCAATTCTTGCATTTTATTTACTAGTTAGTTGTAAGAAGGTAAGGAAGGAATTGACACCCTCTTCCTCCACTTCTTCATAGATAGACGAATGAATCAGTGCTTCTGCACTTGATGCTTCTGCACCTGTCAGAATTCATACAAGGGAACATCAATTTGTGTAAACTTCTACCCTATTGATATCTTTTATATGATTCATGTTATCATGTTCCTTACAGATTCTCTCTATTTTAAGTGTTGTAGCATTTTGGGTCTTGTGTTATACTACATCCATCTTATTTTAAGGTTGATCTCTTACAATAAGTAGAGTTATATTCACAGACATGGTTTATAATTAGAAATCAAGACTAATAAGGGTGAGTGTTTTAATAAAGGCTTTGTTAAACTTGTTTTAATAAAGAAACTGTGTTAAAACCATGTTAAGTCCTAGACATAGGATAACATAGTCCTTAGGGTGAAACAGTGGGTACTTCAAAGGCAGGAGTGAACTTATTTAGCAAGCCCAGACATGGGAAGCTTGTAATGAAACTCTGAAGAAAGTAGCTGAAAAGCACACACTTATGCTACTGCACTCAATGCTACTGCACTTGATGCTTCTGCGTCAATAGTGCTTCTGCATCTCTAAAAACATGGAAACTCTCAAAAGAAGCATTATATAGTAAAGACATCTCAACTATCTTTCTCAACTGATTTCCTTCTTCTTAATTTACATACTTGCATTCTGTTTTTACTTAAACTAAAAACCCCAAAATTTGTGAGTAGAATAGTAGTACTAATTTATATGCTTTCTAAACATACATAAAGTTAATCCAATCCCTGTGGGTTTGACCTTTCTTATCATTATATCACTTGTTTGTGACTGTGTATACTTGCACATCTTTTCACACACCAGTCGTCTCCCACTCGTTACATCGAGGCTGCTGAGGAGTCTTTTGAGACTGTCTTCCAAGCACTAGAGATTGCCAATGCGTCCAATATGCTGAAGCCTAAGCTGTCCCAGACTGCCATGATGGTTGCTAAGGTCATGATAGACAAAGGTTACCAGGTCGGAAAGGGTTTGGGAAAGGCCGAACAGGGGATCCTGACACCGATACAGCTGCAAGAGAACAAGGATAGACGTGGGATAGGGTATTGGCCTGATCGTAAGGACAAGAAAAGAATTGTGGAGGAAAAGAAAGAGCGGAGGTTAGCCAAACTTCAGGGCAGAGTGTCAAATATGAAGAAGATCATCATCTGCGACATCAAACAGAGTTTTCAAAGTGCGGGAATGCTGAACCCCGATCAGATTGCTGCAGTGGAAGATGATCTAAATGCTGAAGAAGGCGTCGTCAGTCTTGTACGCCCTTGTCCCGCAAATGAACGACTCAAGAATTGGGAGATCGTCAATTTTCCTGTAGTTCTAGTTCAAATTAATGTTTCTGTAATGCAATCCTATGGCTCTGTCCAAGGCCTTAGGACACTTCATTCGGGCACGCATGTTTTCTTTCAATATCAATATCAATAAAATGTTATTTCAGGTTTTCCAATAAATTTCAGTTTTCTTTTGCATTTGCTTTTTATTTTCTTTTGCTCGTTTTTCATTCCGTAAATTTATACTAATGTAGATTTGAAAAAAACATCTTTGATAATAACAACGCCAAAAATTCATACTGTAACTTTGATCACCCCATTAATCAAACTGAGGAAGATGTTGAAGATAACTGGGAAACTCCTCTAGAGTTAATGAGAATGATGGAACAAGACGAAAAAGTAATTCAACCCCACGAGGAATCTACTGAGACAAAAAACTTGGGCATAGAGGAAGATAAGAAAGAGGTTAAAATTGGCATCACAATGAAAGACAGTGAGCGAGAGAAACTGGTTAAGCTTTTGTTGGACTATGTTGACATCTTCGCATGGACATACCAAGACATGCCTGGATTGGACCCCCAACATAGTCGAGCATAAGTTACCAGTAAAGCCCGAATGCCCACCGGTAAAACAGAAGCTAAGAAGGATGAATCCAGAAATGTCACTGAAAATCAGAGATGAGGTCAAGAAGCAATTTGATGCTGGATTCTTAGCAGTAGCAAAATATCCTCAATGGGTAGCCAATATTGTCCCGGTTCCAAAGAAGGATGGGAAAGTTCGGATGTGTGTTGACTATCGAGATCTGAATAGAGCCAGCCCTAAAGACGACTTTCCCTTGCCTCACATTGATGTCTTGGTAGATAGCACGGCGCAACACTCTCTTTTCTCCTTCATGGACGGATATTCCGGATATAATCAAATAAAGATGGTCCCTGAAGACATGGAGAAAACCACCTTCATCACTCTTTGGGGCACTTTCTGCTACAAAGTAATGTCGTTCGGCCTAAAGAATGCTGGTGCAACGTAGCAAAGGGCGATGGTAACTTTATTCCATGATATGATGCATAAGGAAATAGAAGTCTATGTGGATGACATGATCGCAAAATCCAAGACTGAAGAATAACATGTTGTTAATCTGCAAAAACTCTTTGAACGCCTAAGGAAGTTCAAACTCAGATTAAACCCCGCCAAATACACTTTCGGTGTAAGATCAGGAAAGCTGTTGGGGTTCATAGTCAGTCGGAGGGGAATAGAAGTGGATCCAGCCAAAGTAGGAGCAATATTAGAAATGCCAGCACCTAAAACCGAAAGAGAAGTTTGTGGGTTCCTGGGAAGGTTGAACTACATCTCCAGATTCATATCCCAATTAACGTCGACCTGCGAGCCTATCTTCAACTTGCTGTGCAAGAACCAAGAAACAAAGTGGAATGATAACTGCCAGGAAGCCTTTGAAAATATCAAGAGGTACCTCAAAAATCCACCGATTCTGATGCCACCGGTGCAGGGCAGACCTCTCATTCTGTACTTAACAGTGCTGGACAACTCAATGGGTTGTGTACTGGGGCAGCATGATGAGTCCGAAAGGAAAGAACACGCCATCTACTACCTAAGCAAGAAGTTCACTGAGTGCGAGACAAGATACTCATTGTTGGAAAAAACATGTTGTCCTTTGGCCTGGGCTGCACGTCGTCTGAGGCAGTATATGCTAAGCCACACGACTTGGTTGGTATCTAAAATGGATCCAATCAAGTACATTTTTGAAAAACCTGCACTCACAGGAAGAATCACCCGCTGGAAAATGCTACTATTCGAATACGACCTCTTGTATGTCACCCAGAAAGCAATCAAAGGTAGTGCCTTAGCTGAATACTTGGCGCACCAGCCCATTGAGGATTACCAATCAATGCAGTATGATTTCCCAGATGAAGATATAATGGCTTTATTAGGAGAAGGGAAATCTCCAGACAACGAAAGGTGGAGAATGTAATTCGATGGCGCTTCCAATTTGTATGGGCATGGGGTCGGAGCTGTATTGATTTCTCCTGATAACCGCTTCATACCCTTTACTGCTAGACTGAGCTTCTATTGCACCAATAACATCGCAGAATATGAAGCGTGTGTCTTAGGCATCATGAAGCGACCCTTGAATGGAGAGTCAAAAGACTCGATGTGTATGGGCACTCAGCCTTAGTCATCCATCAGATAAAAGGTGACTGGGAAACCAGGTTACACTCTCTTTATTCTTACACTCTCTTTCTTCCTTTTCACTTTTCTGTTACACTCTTTTTCTTCCTTTTTTCTTTTTACTTTACTATTATCCCATCCAAAAGATGATTGAACGGTTCGAGGAGATCACTTTCCACCATCTCCCTCGTGAAGAAAATCAGTTGGCTAATGCTTTAGCGAATTTTTCATCAGTGTTCAATATCAATGACAACAAAAGTCTGACATTCATCCGAATCCAGCATCGAGACCTACCGACACATCATTGTGTGGCAATCGAAGAGGAGCCTGACGGTAAACCTTGGTATTACGACATCAAGCACTATATCACAAGCAGAGAGTACCCTCCTAGGGCCACTGAGAATGATAAGAGAACACTTAGGAGGTTGTCAATGGGTTTCTTCCTAAATGGGGAGGTGCTTTACAAAAGGAATCACGATATGGTCCTCCTCAGATGTGTGGAAAAAGAAGAAGCAGAAAGAATTATGAAAGACGTCCATGAAGGCTCGTTCGGAACCCATTCTAACGGGCACACCATGGCAAGAAAAATCCTAAGGACCGGCTACTACTGGTTGTCAATGGAGACTGACTGCTTTAACTATGTGAGAAAATGTCACAAGTGTCAAATCTACGCTGATAATATCCATGTGCCACCTGCTTCTTTGAATGTCCTAACAACACCATGGCCATTCTCAATGTGGGGAATGGATGTCATCGGCCCCATCGAACCTAAGACATCAAATGGGCAGCGCTTCATTCTTGTCGCTATTGATTATTTCACCAAATGGGTCGAGGCCGCTTCTTATGCCAGTGTAACAAAATCTCTAGTTCTCAAGTTCATAAAAAGAGATTTGATCTTCCGTTACGGTCTTCCAAATAAGATCATCACGGATAATGGGACCAACCTGAACAACAAGATGATGAAAGAGTTGTGTGACGACTTCAAAATTCAGCATCATAATTCCTCCCCATACCGTCCAAAGATGAATGGGGCAGTCGAAGCGGCAAATAAGAACATACAGAAGATTGTGCAAAATATGGTGGTGACCTTCAAGGATTGGCATGAAATGTTGCCTTTCGCTTTGCATGGATATCGGACCTCAGTTCGCACGTCAACAGGGGCAACACCATTCTCACTAGTATACAGGATGGAAGCAGTTCTTCCCGTAGAAGTTGAAATACCCTCTCTGCGAGTGTTAATGGAAACCAAATTAGTAGAAGCAGAATGGGTTCAAGCTCGTCTGGACCAGTTGAACCTCATAGAGGAAAAGAGAGTGGTTGTTTTATGTCACGGCAGTTTCAAGAAGGAGATCTCGTGCTCAAGAAGATTTTGCCTATCCAAAAGGATTCTCGTGGAAAATGGACCCCTAACTATGAAGGACCTTATGTGGTGAAGAATGAAGAAAGCTTACGATAAGAAAGTTCGACCCCGGCAGTTTCAAGAAGGAGATCTCGTGCTCAAGAAGATTTTTCCTATCCAAAAGGATTCTCGTGGAAAATGGACCCCTAACTATGAAGGACCTTATGTGGTAAAGAAAGCATTCACTAGAGGAGCCTTAATTCTCACAAAAATGGACGATGAAGACCTCCCACTCCCAGTGAACTCAGATGCAGTTAAGAAGTACTATGCCTAAAGAAATATATGGAAAAAAGAGAAAGATGAGCCAAGCAAAAATGAGCTCGCTAGGTTGAAAACCCGAAAGGGCGGCCCTAGGCAAGAATTAGAGCGACCCGGTGGACTGAAAACTCTAAAGAGCAGTCCAGGCAAAACTTAGGGTCAAAAAGTTGGACTTTGAACAATTGCAAAGGCAGTCAATACCTCCGAAAGATGGATGATGAATGCTCAAGGTCATGTGCATGGGTGATTGGCATTGTTACCTCAAAGATACAAACAATCAAAAGATCTGCTCTTTCCTTTTCTTCTTTCTTTTTGTAGTTTAAACTCTCAATGTGATCTTCAGCCGATGTGACCTTCGGCGCATTCGGTTTCCATTTGAATATTAAACTCTTTCTTTATTCTCTCATTTCCCTACTTGCTTTGAAAAGATGTTGTGTGGTAAATGATACTGAGTTGCGAAACATGTGCATAATCAAAAGCATTACAATCATTGCGAAATTTCTAAAAATCACAAAAAGGAGATGATCTCTCATAAAATTGCAAAGAAGACAAATGCATAATCACTTCAAGCAACAAATCACAATAACCCGCACTTCGGTATCACTACTTTGGGCAACCCCCATATCTCCCGTCGAAAGTCCTGCGAGTTGACGAAATCAGCAAAAGAGTCAAGAAAGAGCAAAAGAGCAAAAAGGCTAAGAAAGAGCAAAAGAGCAAAAAGAACCAAAAACAAAAAGAAAAAAGCATCCCACATTTCATTCATCATACCACCAGATACCAAGCATTGCGCAAGCTTACACTGCATGCACGCATACATCATCCATTGCATCCTTAAAGACATTCAAATATAGATTGCTTTTATCTGTCGAGATAAATTTAAATCATAGCACTATGTCTAGCACCAGTCCTTTAGACCCCAGCGGTCCTTCAGATCCCTAGCGCTCATTCAGACCAACAATTGGTCCTTCAATCTAGATCGCACGTCGCGTTATCGAGCAACCGACGTATCATCCGACCCCAGGTCCTTCAGACTAGCTGTGTCCACTTAGAAAAAACACGATGCACGTCCTTCGAGGTGCGCAAATCAGGTCAACGACCTGACCTTGCCCCCCTGGCCGCTCGAAAAAGGCCACCCCCAAGCAGACCGTTTTACTAGTACTGTTGCTAGTTTGCGCTCCATCAGACCCATTGGTCCATCAGGCTTAGGCAGGCCCTGATGAGGACCTCCTACCTCAAGGAAAGGAAGCTCAAGAAGGAGTGGTTACTAGAAGCAAAGCAAGGAAGCTTCAAGAGGACATGGAGAAAAGGATTAACTCTTTCTTGATTCCCATTAGAGGAGAATCTAGTGAAGACAAAATTTACCAAGTCCTATTCATTAGTGACTAGCTCCTTATAAAAAAAAATATTAGACATTTTTTCTTTCCTATTTGTAATTTGTAATAATTGTACTTTGATATATTTCTCTTTAGAAGCCTAGTAGTTGTCTAAGGCATTAGGTTGTGATTAGATACTTAGGGTGGTGTGCTTAGTAAATTGCCAAGAGTATATATTGGCAAACTTAACATTTTGGAAATTAGACTTTGATGATATAGAAATTGATTTTTGAGAGCATAGAGTTTTCTCTCCCTTGGTTCTTGGAAGAACTCAAGTTGGATCTTATCAAGGGGCTATTCATCTCCCTTGTGGCGATAACGCACCGATCTTATCATCTATCCTTAGATGTGGAGATCTTCACTCCATCTCCACCTTCTTTCCTTTCCATTTTGTGAGTTTTACTTCCTTCATTGTTCTTAATTTTGGTTGATTGAGTCAAGAAATTGGGAACCTAATCATGGAAAAAGATCCTAATATTCAAGATTTGCTTGAATTTCACATCAGGCCCTTCAGACCCCGTCAGTCCTTCAGTTTAACCCCAATCAATGCGCCAAGCATCGACTGCGAATTAGACCATCAGAGCCCCAGTGCTACTTCAGATCCCCGGTAATCTCTATTTACTTTTGTTCTACGTAAACCCGGTTTTTTTGTGAATTTCTCAAAAAAGGTTTCGACAAAATTAGTGTCCTTTTTATCTTTATTTCTATTTTACTCGAGAAATTTGGAAGCCCTCCATGTTTCCTAGTAAAATATAAATAAAGAGGGGCAGCTGTCATACCCTAATTTTGTCCGATCAATAAAACTCCAAAAATTCTTATTCTCATCGCGTCACATATTGTTCTAAACGCGCGTGTCTTTGGCACTCCCGTAGAACGATTATTTGATGCTCGTTTTATTTTATTTCGTTGTTGTTATTATTTTAGTCTATTGTTATTGGTGCAAAAAATAAAGAAATAATAAATAGAAAGTTGAATGGTCAAAGTTTTTTTGCCATACAATATAGTTTTTCTTTACAAAAATGAACCAAAAAAGCAAACAAAAAAATAGTACAAAAATAATACAAAAAATTAAAAATACAAAATTTCAAAAAAAAGCAAAAAAGAGAAGGAAGAGGGCGCAGCAGCTGCCCTGGCTGCTTGGCTGTCCTTTTTGATTCCCTTTTTCTTGCTGTTGTCCTTCCTTTGACTGTCCTTGGCGCCCTAAATTGCTCCAGCTGTTGTCTTTTTGATTCCTCCTCAAAATGTTGTCCTTTTTGTGCCCTAACTTTTCCCTAATTACTGACTGTCCTTTTAGCCCCTCAGCACCTCATCAATCCACCTATAAAACAGGAACATAGTCACAAAAAAAAGAACACACAATGGACGAAAATTGACACCAAAAATACTGAGAAAAATACTCAAATAGAGGCACACAGACTGAAAAACACACATGAGAATTCAGAACAATAAACCTAGGGTTTGATAAAGCAAAAAAAACTTCTGAAACAGAACAGAAGCAGCAGCAGAGAAGCAATAGTCACAGCAGCAGTAATCAAAAAGAGTTGGTTTTCAAAGGCTGAAGTAAAGGTTGATCTTAATTATTTTTCGTTATTCTGTTTTAAAGATATATGAATGTTTAGATTATACGAGTCCCTTTCTGAAATAGGATTGATCAAACAAGTTATAGTTCAGCCTTTGATAAAACTGAAACATATAAATAAAAGGGTTAGGGTTTATGCACTAGTAAGAGGAGTAAAAGGCACTGGGAGAGGAGACAGTGAGAAAAGGAAAAGTTTTTTACCCCCGACCACCGTTCGTCGTGAACCACCGTCAGTCACTAACATACAACCCACGCCTTACCACGAAGCGAACCCTCTCCTCCCCTTCGCCACCACCATGTCCCAAAAACTACCCACGGTCACCACCACATCACCGTCGCACACCACCATACCCTAAACCGTCAACAACAGCAACCATCCACCAACACAGAAACCAAACCTCATGGCCACCCATCCCCTCTACGAACCATCACCGCCATAGCCTCACTGTCTCAGCCACCGTAGCCCCCTCACACCCAACTCATCACCTTCGCAAGCCGAACCCATCCATCAAATCCACCATCAACAAATTCTCCTCCCTCACGGCCTCACCCTCCCCTCGCAACAATAACCACACACCACCGAACCACCACCTCGTAACCGTCGTTTTTGTTCTTTCCCTCCTTCCACATCCTCTGTCGTTGACTCTAGTAAAGGGTAGATAGAGAGATTAGGGCGGTGAGCAGAGAAGAGAGGTTAGCGGCGGTGAGGAAGGAAGAGAGCACTGCGGTTTGGTGATAAGAGAACTGGTTCGGTGAGGAGAAGAAGAGGAGAGGTTACGGCTTGGTGAGGAGAAAACGAAGTAGAGGAGAAGAGAGGGCGAGGATCGGTGAGGATGAAAGAAAGGCGAAGTCACGGTTGAGGGAGAGAGAGAAAAACGGCGTTGAGAGAAGGGGAAACGAAAATTAGGGTTAGAGAGAAATGGGGTGAAGTGACGCTGATTAGGGGAGAAGGAATTTAGGGTTTCGTTTTTTTAGGTTAGCTTTTATAGTAGGTTTTTGCGTTTACTTCTTACACCCCTTCGTTTGCTGCGTAAACCCCCCCCCCCCTGAGAAGCCCAGGTTTCGTGGGCTGTTGTTAAACACAGTATAGGGACTGGGCTGTTTAATATTTGCACCCCCAGTTTTAAAAATACAGCCCTTGTTGCTATTCATCCCCTTTTTTAATAACATAACACCCCTGTTAATTACACTTCCTTTTCTATTACAACTCGTTTAGTTTTTTGTTTATTATTATTACATCATAATGCTTCCACACCAGTTTTCTTAACAATTATCCACAAAAAATGGTTTGTTACTAATGGTCACTCCGAGCTTAGCTTGTTTGACCGTTAATAACAGCTTTAGTTTTCAAACGAGCTATGAGTGATGAACACTCTGAGTTTTACTTGTTTGGTCATTACGAATACCTCTCCCAATTTCAAAAATAAATAAAAAACACCAAACACACAAACTTTTTATACCCAAGAACTACGTAGCTTTGATTTCTCCATCCCACCTGGAGATACGTAGGAGCGGGGGCCCACTCCTGTCAAGCACTAAAAACTAAAAATTTTATTAAGTCTTCCTTTTCAATTTTGCAAAATAATAAAAAAGGGTAAATTAGAGTGTCTTCTTTTTATTAACTTTTTCTCTACACATTAAATTAAATGGTAACCTTTCTTTTGAAAGGATGCTGTGGGGTGCTAATACCTTACCCACGCATAATCGACCCCCGAACCCAAAAATAAAGGTTTTTCAATGTTTTTCCTATTTAATAAATACTGATGGCGGCTTTATTTTCAAAATGTCGAAGAATCCCTCCTCCAGATTTTTCGGTCGCTACAGTGTCTTGATGGCTTCAATGGCACTCATGGGAGAAAGATTCTGTCTAAGAAGGTTCACATCCTATTCCTTGCTGCTGTTGATGAGCTCTCCAACCAAAGTAGCTGTATCATTAGAGGTAGAAGTTGCCTTAGATATCTGATCCAAGCCAATTGTCACCTGTGATGTTAATTTGCTTCCCAGTACCAACTATCCACCTACCAGAAGATTTCAGGAAGTCCCTACCTTGAGAGTGGCTTTTCCAAACCCATGAACACCCTCTTTGAGAATTAGCATGCCAAAATGAGCAATTAGGGAAATAAATAGCTTTAAGGGTGGAATCCCAGTAAGATGAAGTGTCTTGTGAGAGCCTCCAGACTTGTTTAGAGAGCAAAGCAATATTCATTTTATTGTAGTCTTTGAAACCTAATCCACCTTTGCTTTTAGGAGAGCATAAAGCTTCAAAACTCCTCCAGTGGATTCCATTATATTTACCATTAGATTTCCACCAGAACTTAGCAACAGCTGAGGTTAGAGAATCATGGCCTTACAAAAAACGGAACAGATTGCAGGGGTTTTTAAGTCGCTTAGCGGGGGTTTTTAGAAAACGCTGGTATCATGTCTTTTAGCGGGGGTTTTACTGCGGGGGTTTTTAACCTCCACAATTAGTGGAGGTTTTTTTGAGGGGGTTATCAACCTCCTTAAGTCGAGTGATTTATAGGAGTTTTATTTTTGTGGAGATTTTTTACTGCCATAGTTGATAGGACTTTTTGTGGGGATTACAACCTCCTATAATAGAGACAATATTTCTTTTGCAATTTTAGAATTTCTTTTTTCCTTATCTCATTATCATATTTTTAACACTAATAACTATACATACATCTTACATAAACTTACCAAGCTTAATCAAAAAAATGAAAATTTCATTAAAAATATAACTGTGATAACATAAATGTACTGTCAAATATCTAAAATATTTAATGTCATCCAACTCAAAAACATAATTAAAAGAAACAATTGTAGCTCAAATATCTATTGTTATACAGCTCAAAATGATAATAGCAGCAAAGAAATCCTATACTAAAGGATCCTAAAACCATTAAATGTTACTAGCACCAAATGATCCACTTGCATCCATTGGAGAATGAGGCTCACTTGCACGATCACTTGCCTGAAATAACAAAAGAAAAATTGACTAACTTCAAATATCAAAAATCAAAGTAAAAAAGAACTAAATATGAGCTTGTGCATCAGGATTTCTATAAACTACAGCCGGGATTTCTATTTACAATCCTATCAATTACTACCTTTCGCAGCAGTTCTACATCAGTCCATGCTGAGGCATATACTATTTAATGTCCACATAACATTCTAACCATGCCTATTAATTCAAACTTCTAACCATAAATGAGTTTCAGAGGAGCTCTGCATGCAGATATTTAAATTTAAACCAGACTTGGTAATTACAGAGAAGGGCCTCAGTGATTTGGCATGCCATTATTTTAGCAAGCATGGAGTTAGTGCAATCAGGAGGCTGAGGAAAACTGATAATAATAGAATTGCCAAGCATGCCATTATTTGCAGCATATAATATTTTAGGTAAATGTAGATATTGCATCATGAGAGTAAACTGATCTGCAAGAATACTGGGAGCAATAGATAAATTCTCAGCAGCTCATCTTTCATGCTTCTACACTAGCAAACTCATTTTCATTTTAAAGGGGACATCAATTTCCCTTGAAAAACGATGTAACCAAGAAATATAACCAAGTTTATGGCAGAAATAGAACAAAGAGACAATATATCTTCACAAGAGAGGTGGCTTTGAAACCAAAGGGAAGTGAACAAATAGCAGGGCAAGCTCTATCTAGGAAGTGTTCAAGAAAATTTTAGGCTTTTAGCAAACGTATATGATGTAATTAAGCTTCATTAAAATGCTTTGCTACCTGTTCATATTACCCCTGAGTCCTGACCTGACTCTTCTTGTACATATTAATTCATTCATTTTTTCCAGAGATAGATCTCTTATAGTTTGCCAGAAACTCTTCAATATCTACTTCAATGACCTAATACTTTACAAAGCTACACAAATTGAAAACAAGCATAATACAAGGCACCAGGATCAAGTAAATAGCATGTTTGGATCGACTATTTAGAGTTAATCAAATTGACTATAGTAGAAACAACTAATACATAAGTCATTTAAGTAAATAAATGCCAACAAAACAGACTTGTATTGCATACTTTCAAAACAAGAATAAAAAATGATAAGGAGGTGTTCTTACAACTCATTCATCTTGGTATCATATTGATGAGCATCAAGATGTAAATCCTCTGGTGCAACTCCTAACATGACTGCAAGATGAAAAGAAAAAATATCAACACACAATTGCTAAGGCACAAGCATCTTGCATACTATTATTGTTGAACATTTTGAGCAACCAAACAAAAGGATACATTCTTAGAGCAAAATAAATAACACTAAATAACACTATAGGTGGATCATCATAAATAGTTTGGTACTGGTTGCAAGACTTGATTCAATTTTCACATTAGAAGATCTGTTTCCAGATCTACACATAAAAAGGTACAGAAACAGTCACACCTTGCAAATCGTTCAGATCTATAAACAAAATTCGTTCAGATCTCAAAACCTAACAAATCTGAAACAAATCGAGAAGCAAAAGGAGTAGTAAAAACCTGAAGACTATATTTGATAAACTTGTATACTGTTGTTAGGAGCAAAGCAAAATGATGTAAGCATATTTACCTTGCACGGAAAAGTACGAATGTAGACCATTAGCAATTTCAAAGCACTACCTCTTATTTGCCTCTGCGTTTGTGAAATAAACTGTAACAAGTAAAGATTCAAATGAAAATATATCACTTATAAGATCAGAAGTACCTGCAAGACCAAAGAAAGAAACTTCATCAGGCATATGTCCTCGATTTTCGAAGGACAGAGAATCTGTAAATCAATTCCAAGAGCAGGATAAGAGTAGATTCCAGGGAAATAGAATAACATAAACTTAAGCAATAAAGTGCACGGGGACTATTTTCAGCAACATTACCATATTTAATTAGATATGCCTAACTCAACTTCAAGTATCAATCAAATAGGCATCGAATGGAATATGTAGTTAAATGATACTCACATCCATGATAACCACAGCTTGGCGTATCAGGCTATAGCAATTTTGATCAACATACATACGTGTTTTTCGACATGCCAAAATCACCCTTTGGAGTTCAGACTTGAATGCTGCTGAAAATGTAAGAAAGCAAACATTTAAACAACTCATAGCCTTCACTCATGACTCACCCACATAATTCATGACTATATCACCTGATCTTCAAGAATATATACAATATCATCTAAAAATTCTTCAATATATTAGCACAAACTCAATTTGTAGTACCCAGAAGACAATGGCAGGGGGCTAGTAATGTATGAAGAGTGAAGACAGCGAATCTATCAAAAATACTTGTTCAAAAAAATAGCATGCACCCTTAACCTCTAAAAGACCCCTATTGACAGAAGGGATCAAAAGGTCGGTTATTAATGAACTGATCTGTAATACTTTTTCCAACATTCATCTTTTATCCACTCTCCCTCTCTTTATTTGACTTGCATAAACTAGTCCAATCTGCACATAGCCACATGTAATATTCTCAGGATCATTCCTTCAATTAAAAGAATAACATACCCCAATCTAAAAAAAATCGTGCTCAATGTACACTACAATAAGACGACAACGACAATAAGCAGACAATAAGCAACGGCGACAGCAATAAAAGACACGACTGCTACGGCAACGAAACGGGGCAGATTTATACCACAATGAATAATCAAACACCACAAAATCAAATAATCAAATAACAAAAAACTCAAAATCACAAAATCAATCTGCAAAAAAGGAAGCCACTGATTTATACCACTGATATTGTATTTATATCACTAATTTATACCACTAAACATAGAATCACTGATTTATACAACAATTCCAGTAATTATATCACACAATCAAAACAAATAAGTAAGCCAAGACCTTTACCTCAGAATAGAAGAAGTTGAAGGCGCACTCAAAGTTCATTTTCGTTGCCAAGATGCACAATAGAAGTTCCTTTTCTAGAAAGAGATACGACAATAAGATAAGGCAACCCACTATGTTCGCGAGAGGGTTTCTGGTAAGGAATTCGAGAAAGGGTTTCGCGAGAGGGTTTCTTGAAAGGGATTCGCGAGAGGGTTCTGGAAAAGGAGGGTTTTTTATTCTATTAAACGAGATAGGGGAAAGGGGAAAGGGTTTTGCGACTGAGAAGATACGGTTTCATTCTTGAGAAATTGAAGTGAGAGAGGCGAAGTGAGGAGATGGAGGCGAGAGAGGCGGAGTAAGGAGATGGAGGCGAGAGAGGCGGAGTGAGGAGATGGAGGCGAGAGAGGCGGAGTGAGGAGATGGAGGCGAAGTGAGGAGATGGAAGCGAGAGAGACGAAGTGAGGAGATGGAGGCGAGAGAGGCGGAGTGAGGAGATGGAGGCGAGAGAGGCGGAGTGAGGAGATAGATGGAGGCGAGAGAGGCGGAGTGAGGAGATGAGACTGAGAAGAGAGAAAGGTTTTTACGAAATGAATTTTTGGGAAATGGGTTTGACTGAAACTGCAGTGTGAAAGTGAAGAAGGAAAGGCTTTTTTTTTTACAATTAGTGGGGGGTTTTTCTTGACAATCAGTGGGGGTTTTAAAACTCCGTAAATTGAAACAAAATTTTTAACTAGATGGACGAGAAGTTCCTTTTTTAATGTTAAACTGAGGGGGTTTTTAAAACCTCCGCAAAAAAACCCCCGCTATTTGATCTGTTTTTTAGAAAGACTTGGGCAGAGCTAGGATTGACATTATGTAGCTAGGAATGGCTTGGATGACAGCTTTAATCAATATCTCTTTCCCTGCTTGGTTGAGAAAGTTACCCTTCTAGCCTTCAAGTTTGACCACAACCTTGTCCTTCTGCCAATTAAGACTCTGCACTTTAGAACCACCCCACTCTGTAGGAACACCTAAGTAATTGCCAGGATTAGTCCAAATTCGAATATTGGAGATATTAGTAATTCTTTCTCTAACATCCTGAGGCACTTTACTGCCACAGATAATACCAGACTTAGTAAGATTTACTTTCTGACAAGAGGCATTAGTAAAAGTGTTTAAAATTTTGATGATTTGATAAACATCTTCTGTGGCATCTTTAGTAAACAAAATTGCATCATCTGCAAAGAAAAGGTGGGTAAGAGTAGGAGCAGTCTCGGCCAGTTTAATACCATGATAGGCTTGAGTCTAGCCACAAAGATCTTAGTTATGACCTTATACAGAAAAGAGCAACAACTTATGGGTCTTAGATGAGAAACTGACTCTGGGTTGGGTACTTTAGGAATGAGGGCTACATTGGTGAAATTAATATCCTCTCTTAGAACCCCATTAGTAAAAAAAACATAGTCACGACTTTATACACACCATCCTTAATGGCTGGCCAATTTTTCTGAAAAAATAAGCCATTCAGACCATCAGGACCAGGAGCCTTATATGCTCCTAGATCAAATACATCATTTTCCACTTCCTTGAAAGTAACAGGGCAAGTCAAAGATAAATTCATAGAGTCAGAAATACAGTCAGGGATAAAATTAAGACATTGATCAATACAAGATGGTTGTTCAATAGAATATAAGTCATTATAGAAAGACCAAATACCATCCATGACTTGATGTTGCCCCTCCGACCAGTTCCCTGAGGTATCTTTGATTCTAAGCAGTTTGTTCCTATCCCTTCTATGAATTGTGGAGGCATGGAAGAATTTAGTATTCTTGTCTCCCCAATTAAGCCATTTGATCCTGGATCTCTGTCCCCAATAAGTTTCCTCTTGTTTCTAGAGCCTATCCACCTCCCTTTTAGCATGATTCACCCAATCCCAGTCAGTAGAAGCATGAGGTTTATTGATTTCAATCTCAATTTGAGCTTTAAGTCTATTGATCTCCTTAGAAGAATTTCTGAAAGTTTTCTGATGCCATTGTTTGAGATGAGATGTGCAAGATTTAACTTTACAGTCCCAATTCAACCATGGATCAAAATGAGAGGACACATTCCACCCTGTATAAACTTCATTCCTGCAGTTTTCATTCTCCTCCCAAAAGGCCTCATATTTAAATGATCTTCCACTAGTAATAGGCGGGTTTGGTTTGAAAATAATTGGAGAGTGATCTGAGTTAACTATAGGTAGAGCAATGGCAAGAGCATGAGGGTAAATATTTCTCCATGGCCAATTAGCAAGGACTCTGTCAATCTTTTGTCTAACAAAACCATCTATTGGATTACTAATCCAAGTAAATCTGCACCCCTGAAGTTTTAGATCCATCAAACCAGAATCCTCTAGAAAGTCTCTGAACAATCTCATCCTGATTGGTTCCACATCTCTGAGCCCATCCTTCTCTGTAGGGTTAATCATTTCATTGAAACCCCCCACACAACGCCAAGGACCATTGTTTAGGGGTTTAAGTCTAGCAATTCTAGCCCATAGAGATATTCTATTAGCAAATGTTGGGTTCCCATAGATGAAAGATACTTCAAAGCAATGGCCAGATCTCCTCTCCCTGTCCCCTAGCAGCATCATGGATGTAGTTGGAGCAAGAATCCATAATTTGTAGCTCATAATAATCATTCCACAGTAGACAAAGTCCACCTGAGATACCTTGTGCTTCCACACATTAGACATGTTGGTACCTATATTTGCTTTTAACCCTTTCTACACGATGCTTATGGGCTCTGGTTTCCATAAGGAATATAATGGCCGGCTTATGGTTCCTAATAAGACCATTTAATTCTCTATTTGTCGTGGCCGCTGCCAAACCACGACAATTCCAACTAACACAATTCATTGGGCTCGAGGGGGCAGGGATTTGCCTGCTGCCTCTTTCTTGTTGTTGTAACCAACTAAAAATGTACCAAAGTCGCCCACAAATGAACTGCCGGTATCACTAGAACTATTCTCTCTTACTTTCTTACCTCCAGTATTGTGTGTGTATCCTCATTATCATTAGCTCTTCTCTTTTGCAGGTTGAGACCAGTTACTAAAGTCAGGGCCAAGGCATCCTCATCTTCACTTCTGATTGATGTGATGAGTTCCTCAGTGGCATGGTCATCAGGAGGGAACTCTACCAGATAGCTGGGAAGGGGAGGAGGGCCCTTCTTGGAGGATGATATTCCATGAGGTATCTCCATCAAGACTTTTTTCAACAGCCCTATGATTCAATAAATTATCTTTTCCATTATGTTGCTGCAGTTTAGAAGAAACTTGGATCCTAGCCTTGACCCTCATAGCCTCTAAAGTAGGAAATCTCAGCACCCCCATATCTAATTTTCTCACTAGTGGGGCTAGGGTAGTCTTTGGTAATAATAGGATTAGCTAGTCCAACATCTTCCTGGACAAGGTGGAGATCTTCCAAGTTTTTAGGGCCAAGACCTGGGCTAATGTGCTTAGAGCTGAGGGGAACTCTAGTGGGTAGGAGTTGTTGTTGTTGCAGCTTTCTATACTCTGCCAGTTCAGCATCTGTAAGATGAGCTTCATAGGGCATAGGGTACTCCTCAATAGAAGAATTGTTCAGAGAATCATCTGGGGAGACTTCCCTAATATGTATTTCACTAGGTTGTTTACCAAATCTGCTTGGAACTGTCCCTGTGCCTGAGGAACAGTTAGCAACCATCTCTGCCCAAGCTCTCCTTACTCTTTCACGTATCACCTCCTCACTCTCTTCTTCTGTGTTGTCTCCTCTTTGATCAGCATTAGATTTATCCTCAGAGTCCTTATTTTCCTGAGATTTATGAACCGTGTTCTTAGTAGAATCACCATACTATTGAGATATGCCTAGTAATTCAATTGCTTGTAATATAGGTAGGTGTAGTAAGTAAGCCCTTTATGTGCTTAGTCGAAACATGGGCCTAGCCAAATCATGGGACTGGCGTTATCATGTATATATATATTTTCGACTCCCTGTAATACAGAGATATCGAATAATACAGTTTCACTTTGAAATTTCTGTTTCATTGCTTTGCCCAGTTTTTCCCTCTCTTCTCTATTTTTCCACTGCGTTCTCTCTCCCTGCGCAATTCCCCCCAACAAATTTGTATAACAGAGCTATAACGATCCTTCCAATGGCGACGCGAGACAACGGTGGCGGTGGGATTTCGTCGAACCTCCCTATCTTCAATGGAAAGGACTACGAACGGTGGTGTGCGCAGATGAGAGTCTTGTTTCGATTTCAAGATGTACTTGAAATCGTGAATGATGGTGTTCCACCATTGGCAGCAAACGCCACAGATGCGGTGAGGAACAACCACCATGCACTGAGAAAGAAAGATGGAAAAGGGCTGTTCTTGATTCATCAAAGTGTTGATTCAAACATTCTGAACCTGATCATTGATTGTGATTCAGCAAAAGAAGCATGGGATATCCTCAAGAATGCATATGGAGGTGCGGA
The DNA here is from genome assembly GCA_039519185.1 of Astragalus membranaceus. Classification (NCBI taxonomy): domain Eukaryota; kingdom Viridiplantae; phylum Streptophyta; class Magnoliopsida; order Fabales; family Fabaceae; genus Astragalus; species Astragalus membranaceus. The sequence goes on from CM076847.1 coordinate 80,613,899, forward strand.
TAGACTGAAGAAGATACGCCTGCAGTCTCTCAAGAAGCAATTCGAGGCATTGAGGATGAAAGATGGAGAATCAATTGGTGAATTCATTACGAGGTTAGTAGCTTTAACTAATCAAATGAAAGGCAATGGTAAGACTGTATCTGAAACAAGTAAGGTAGAAAAGGTGCTTAGATCCTTAACTCCAGAATTCGACTATGTTGTAACTGCCATCGAAGAATCCAAGAACATAGATTAAATGAAGTTAGATGAACTTCAAGGTTCCTTAGAGGCTGATGAATTGAGAATTAGGCAAAGAAGTTCAAAGAAAGAGACTGAACAAGCCTTACTATCACACTCCTCTAAGAAAAATTGGAAGGCAGGTAACAAGAAAGAAAAAGGAAAATGGAAGGTAAAGAAAAGGAATCTGGAAGCAAGAAAGAAGAACAAGAAAGTTTCGACAAGAAGAAGCAAGATCTGTCGAAAGTGCAGTGCTATAACTGTCAGCAATTTGGGCATTATAAGAACAAATGTAAGAACAAGAAGGTTCCTAGGAACAAAAATGCTGAAGCCAAATTTGCAAATGATGGAGGCACAGACTTTGATTCTGACTCAGAAGAGTTAATGCTAATGGCAGTCATAGATGATGAGATTGAAGAAGACACTCATCTCAATGCAACAGTTGCTGAAAGTTGTGAGCAAAACAGTGGGGACACTAGTAAAAGTGGAAACACTTGTGATGCTCAAGATACTTGTGCAATGTATGTGTGACAGGGCAGTGGTGACGCTGGTGATGCCTCCAACATAGCCAGCAACGATGATGAAGAATTATCCTTCATGACAGCTACTGACACAGAATTGTTGTTGCTGAAGGCAGATACAAATTCGACTGAAGAAAAATCTGTCGAATGGTATCTCGACACAGGATGTTCAAACCACATGTGCTGCCATAAGGAGTGGTTTGTCGAATTGAAGCAGATAAGTAAAAGAATAAGATTTGCAGACAATAGCAGAGTCACTGCAGAAGGAATTGGTACCATAAAGTTCCTGTCGAAAGATGGAAAGTGGTGTTATATTCAGGAAGTGTTCTATGTACCAAAGATGAGGAGCAATCTGCTAAGTATTGGGCAGATGATTGAGAAGAAATTCTCTGTCGAGATGGATGATAATAGTCTCAGCTTGTTTGATTCAAACAAGAAAATGATCCTGAAGGTGTCGATGCAGAGTAACAGAACCTTCAAGATCAAATTGCAAGTAGTCGAAGAGCAATGCCTCAAAACCACTGTCGAAGAGGAGCACTGGAAGTGGCACAGAAGATTTGGCCACCTAAACTTCAAAAGCTTGAGTCAACTACATGAGAAGAAGATGGTTCATGGGTTACCAGCAGTAAAGGTACCTGTCGAAGTATGTGATAGTTGCTGCAAGTCGAAGCAACCAAGAAACTCCTTCAAATCAGAGGTGTCAGGCAGAGCAGAGAAGAAGTTAGAGGTGATATTTTCTGATGTTTGTGGTCCCTTTGAGGTCAGTTCATTAGGAGGGAACAAGTACTTTGTCACCTTCATTGACGAGTACACTAGAATGACATGGGTGTACTTGATCAAAAGTAAGAGTGAAGTATTGGGAGTATTCAAAAACTTCAAGGTAATGATTGAAAAGCAAAGTGAGTGTGCAATCAAAACCCTTAGAACAGATGGAGGTGGTGAGTACAATTCACATGAATTTGTAAAGTTCTGTGAAAACGAAGGCATAGTACATGAAGTCACTTCACCTTACACACTTCAGCATAATGGAACAGCTGAGAGGAAAAACAGAACCATCCTCGACATGGTCAGAAGTATGATGAAGGAAAAAATGCTACCTTACAGCTTATGGGCAGAACTAGTAGCCACAGCAGTGTACATTCTGAACAAGTGCCCCACAAAGAGATTGATTGGGAGGACACCTGAAGAAGCTTGGCTAGGAAAAAAGCCAAGTGTTAAGCATCTCAGAATAATTGGCTCATTATGTTACAGACATGTCCCTGAGCAACTAAGGAACAAGCTGGATGATAGAGCACAACAAATGATCCTTGTTGGGTATCATTCGACAAAAGCATACAAACTGTATGATCCTGTGCAGAAGAAAATAGTGAAGAGCAGAGATGTCATAGTAGATGAGTCGAAACATTGGAACTGGGATAATCAGAATGAGGAAGGCTGTGAAAGAACTGCAGTACTGGACTTCGACGAAGTACAGGATCTAGATGATCATAATATAGCTACTGAAGCTACAGAACCTGAAGAAACTGTTGCTGTCGAACCTATCAGAAGGTCACAGAGGGAAAGGCAGAGATCAGTAAGGTTAGAAGGATTCGACACATTCCCAGACTCTGCTATTACAGCAGAAGGAGACCTGACACACTTTGCACTGATGGCTGAAGCAGAACCAGTGAGCCTGGAGTAAGCTCTTAATCACAAACAGTGGAAGGAAGCCATGATTGATGAGTTGAAGTCAATAGAGAAAAATGGCACATGGAAGCTAGTCGAACTTCCAAAGCAAAAGAAGGCAATAGGTGTGAAATGGGTCTACAAAACCAAAGTCAAACCCAATGGAGAAGTGGCCAAGTATAAGGCCAGATTAGTAGCTAAAGGTTTCCTGCAGAAACCCGGGTTGGATTTCAATGAAGTCTTTGCCCCTGTAGCCAGGATTGAGACCATAAGACTGGTAGTGGCATTGGCAAGTCATAGAGGCTGGCCCCTACATCAACTTGATGTAAAGTCAGCTTTTCTTAATGGATCGACCTCTGGAGGAGGAATTCTATGTTTGCCAACCACCTGGATTTGAATTGAAGGGACAAGAAGACAAGGTATTCAAGCTTGAGAAGGCTCTATATGGACTTAAGCAAGCCCCAAGGGCATGGAACAAGAGAATTGATGGATTTCTCTTGGCTCAAAAGTTCATTAGATGCACCAATGAACATGGTGTATATGTTAAGAAGAATGGAACTGAGACTCAATTGCTGCTGTGCCTGTATGTAGATGATCTACTAGTAACTGGCAGCAATGAAGTCGAAGTCGACTCCTTTAAGAGAGTGATGATGGCTGAGTTTGAAATGAGTGATCTAGGACATCTATCATATTTCTTAGGAATGGAATTTACGAAGACAAAAAAGGGAATATTTCTGCATCAATCGAAATATGCAGCTGATATCCTGAACAGATTCGACATGACCAACTGTAAGGAAGTTTCGACACCAACTGACACAAGCAGCAAGCTGTCGAAAGATAATGAAAGGAGTGAAGTAGATGCCACCCTCTACAAACAGATTGTTGGATCCCTTAGGTACCTTTGCAACACTCGACCTGACATTATGTTTAGTGTTGGAATGATCAGCATATGGAGAAGCCAAGAACTCCCATCTAGTAGCTGCAAAAAGAGTGCTTAGGTACATAAAGGGAACACAAAGTTATGGTATTCTATTCTCTAGCAAGACTGAGTCGAAGGCTAGCACTGAAGTGTTTGGTTACACTGATTCCGACTGTAGTGGAGACAAGAATGATCGAAAGAGCACAAGTGGGTATGTCTTCATGTATGGAACAGCACCCATATCGTGGTGTTCGAAGAAGCAAAGCATAGTGGCGTTGTCCTCCTGTGAAGCAGAGTACGTGGCTGCATGTCAAGCATCATGGCTAAGCATGCTATTAGTCGAAACTGGCCTGCACAGAATTACAGCAATGAAGTTATTGATCGACAACAAGTCTGCGATAGATCTGGCTAAGAACCCTGTCGCTCATGGTAGGTCGAAGCATATAGAGACCAGATATCACTTCCTGCGTGATCAAGTCAATAATGAGAAGCTGAACCTGGAACACTGCTGCTCAGAACTGCAAGTAGCTGATGCAATGACCAAGCCATTGCAAAAGGGAAGATTCGAAGAACTGAGAACAATGCTTGGGATGATGTCACTTAGCAATGTGAATTAAGAGGGAATATTGAGATATGCCTAGTAATTCAATTGCTTGTAATATAGGTAGGTGTAGTAAGTAAGCCCTTTATGGGCCTAGTCGAAACATGGGCCTAGCCGAATCATGGGTCTGGCGTTATCATTTATATATATATATATATATATATATATATATATATATATATATATATATATATATATATATATATATTTTCGACTGCCTGTAATACAGAGATAATCGAATAATACAGTTTCACTTTGAAATTTCTGTTTCATTGCTTTGCCCAGTTTTTCCCTCTCTTCTCTATTTTTCCACTGCGTTCTCTCTCCCTGCGCAATTCCCCCCAACACATACCTCTGTTTGTGTTCCCTGAGGATAGTTTTGATAGTTGATAAGTCTATTTTTACAGTCTTTTTAATAGATATTTTATTAAGTCTTTTTAGTATTTTAATTATATTTTTGAGCTATTTTACTGCAAATGTTTACTTTTTATTTTCAGGTTCTATTTTGAAGCAAAAGCGAAAATATGAGCTAAAATGAAGAAACTTAGAAAATATTTGAGGAGGAACAACTTTTAAGACAGCAGCAACAAAAACTGGCGCAAGACAGGCACACAGGGCGCCAAGCAGCACACGCACGACCCTGAGTGTACCACGCACGACCCTAGTGCAAAACTGGCGCACGACCCTGGCACATAGGCGCACGACCCTGGGGAAAAACTGGCACAGAGCTGGCGCACGACCCTGGGTGTACCACGCACGACCCGTGCGTGTCTCCAACTGAAGATTGCCCATTTTGGCAGAGCTGGGCGCACGACCCATGCTTGCCAGCAACGCAGCACAGCTGTTGCCAGCACAAGGCGCACGACCCTGGCACCATAGGCGCACGACCCTAGTGCAAAACTGGCGCAGAGCAGCCAAAATTGACTGGCCAGGGCGCACGACCCAGGCACATGGGCGCACGACCCTGGCACCAGACAAGTCAATTTTGGCTGCACCCACTTGCTGATGGCTTTCCCTTGCCACTTGATTTGCCACTTTTTTTTATGACCATTTTGCCCCTCCTCTCAAGTGCCTTAGACCTAATATTTTCCTATAAATAGAGGCTTGATCCTCATTTGTAACCAAGCTTAAATTTTGTGAGAAAAATCCATGACAAGGTTTCCTCTAAGATTCATGACTTCACTTTAATTTCTCGCTTTTTACTTTCTCGCTTTTTACTTTCTCGCTTTTTTACTTTCTCGCTTTTTACTTTCCAAGTCATTTACTTTCCTTGCTATTTACTTTCTTGCCCTTTTATTTTCCAAGTCATTTACTTTCCTTGCTATTTAAATTCTCGCTCTTTACTTTCTCGCTCTTTACTTTTCGCTCTTTACTTTTTCGCTCTTTTATTTTCCCTGCTATTTACTTTCTTGCCCTTTTATTTTCCAAGTCATTTACTTTCATTGCTATTTAATTTCTCGCTCTTTACTTTTCGCTCTTTACTTTTTCGCTCTTTTATTTTCCTTGTTATTTACTTTTTTGCCCTTTAAATTTCCAAGTCAAGTAAACTACTGGCAAGTCAAGTAAATTACTGGCAAGTCAAGTAAATTACTGGCAATTTACTTTTCAAGCAATTTACTTTCTTGTCATTTACAATTCCGCTATTTATAATTTTGCACTTTACCGCTTTTTTTTATTTTTCGCTATTTAACTTTACGTTTTCTTCTTTTATTTTCTTTTCTCCTCTTTTGTCTACAATGATCATGAGTGAGTAGACTTTGCTAAAACATTCCTTCTTTCTAAAAACACTTTCTTTTCAGTTAATCAACTTTAAAAAATTAGATTGGTATTCACCTAGGCTCTCCCTGTGGATCGATAACTCTTTTATTACGCGATACGACTCGTGCACTTGCGAGGCTATCAAGTTTTTGGCGCCGTTGCCGGGGAGGCAGTGATATTAATTAAGTTTTTCGAAACCGGTTATACTGAAATTTTATTTTCTTTATTTTTTACTTTTTCTTCTCTTGTCCCTCGAATGCGAAGAACCAGAAGTTTCGGAGAAACTGTTCAACAAATTCCCGAAATCGAAAGGTTCTTACATAGAAGGAGGAGAGAAATTCCCGATAACCAAATGGCGACTAATGAAAATCGTGCTCTCAAAGAGTACGCAACACCTTCAGCAGAGCCATCGGCTGCCATTGTACATCCAAATGTGGAGGCAAATAATTTTGAACTCAAAACATCTCTGCTTTCGATGGTTCAACAAAACCAATTTTCTGGTTCTCCCACAGAGGACCCAAATCTTCATATTTCAATTTTTCTAGAATACTGTGGAACTCTCAAATTAAACGGGGTACCTCCGGATGCCATAAGACTAAAACTCTTCCCTTTTTCATTAAGGGATAGAGCAAGAGCATGGCTACATTCTTTGCCTTCGGAATCCATTACCAGCTGGGGCCAGTTAAAACAAACTTTTCTTGCTAAGTTCTTTCCCCCGAGTAAAACAGCTCAAATGAGAAATCAAATTACTCGATTTTCTCAAAACGACGGGGAATCTCTTTATGATGCTTGGGAACGTTTCAAAGAAATGTTAAGGCTATGCCCCCATCATGGACTAGAGAAATGGCTCGTTGTTCACACTTTTTATAATGGATTACAATATGCAACAAGAATGACTGTTGATGCAGCTGCAGGTGGAGCTTTAATGAACAAAAATTTTACTGAAGCTTATGCACTCGTTGAAGATATGGCTCAAAACCATTGTCAATGGGCAAGTGAGCGAGCCATAACGAATAAACCAGCCTCATCAAAAGAGCCAGGTAAGTATGAAATATCTGTTGTTGATCATCTTACCTCAAAAGTGGACGCACTTTTTCAAAAATTTGAAAAATTAAATGTAAGTGCCATCACACAAACTTCTTCTCCTATTACTCCACCATGTGAATTATGTGGGGTTGTTGGCCATATTGGAGCTGAATGCCAGCTTGAGGCATCTAGTGCTGGAAACGAGCATATTAACTATGCTCAAAAGGAAGATCCGTTTTCAAATACTTATAATCCTGGGTGGAGGAATCATCCAAATTTTTCTTATAAAAATCCTCCACCCAATCCAGCACCTAGACCACCTCCTGTCTTTCAAAATCAAAGGGTTTTTAATAACCCACAAAACAACCCGCAAAAGTCGAACTTGGAATTTTTGATGGAAAAATTTGTGTCATCTCAAACAAAACAAAATGAAGAATTCAAAAATCAAACTGGTTATTTGAATGACACACTTATCAAATTAGTATCAAAAGTCGACTCTATTTCCACTCATAATAAAATGCTTGAAAATCAAATAACTCAAGTGGCAACACAGGTAGCTTCATCCTCTAAAACTTCAGGGGTATTTCCTGGGCAACCAGAGCAAAATCCAAAAGGCCAAATAAATGCCGTCACCCTTAGAAGCGGAAAACAATTAGAGGAACCAAGAGCAAACCAAGAAAAAATTGTGAGTGAAAAACATAATTTACCAGGTGAGCCAATAGAGAAAGAAAAAGAAAGGAAAGAACCAGAAAAAGAAAGGGAAGAACCACACATCCCCCCTCCACCATACAAACCACCCATTCCTTTCCCCCAAAGATTTGCAAAAAACAAAATTGACGAGCAATTCAAAAGGTTTGTCGACCTGCTTAAAAAGCTTTACATCAACGTTCCTTTCACTGATGCATTGTCTCAAATGCCGTCTTATTCTAAATTTTTGAAAGAAATTTTATCCAAGAAAAGAAAAATAGACGACTATGAGACGATTGCATTAACAGAGGAATGTAGTGCAATCATCCAGAACAAGCTGCCACAAAAACTCAAAGATCCAGGTAGTTTTTCCATACCTTGTGTGATTGGAAGTGAAACTATAAACAGAGCGATGTGCGATCTAGGAGCCAGTGTAAGTTTGATGCCTCTTTCTCTTTGCAAAAGACTAGGGATAGGCGAACTTAAACCCACAAAAATGACAATACAGTTGGCGGATCGTTCCGTTAAATACCCCACTGGAATCTTAGAGGATATCCCTATCAAGGTAGGGCAAACTTTTATACCGGTGGACTTTGTTGTAATGGAAATTGAAGAAGACTCCCAAATTCCTATTCTTCTGGGGAGGCCTTTTTTAGCTACCGCAGGGGCAATAATTGACGTTAAAAACGGTAAGTTGGTTTTTAATGTGGGGGATGAAAAGGTTGAGTTTGAAGTTTCAAACTTCATGAAGAGTCCATCTGTAAAGGACTCGTGCTGCAGGATTGATATTGTAGACTATTGCGTGCGAGACTGCTCTTTAGCATCATCTTCACAAGATAGTCTGGAAGATTTCCTTTTAGGCAACACAAATACAAATGCGGCAGGGGAAACCCAATTCTACATAAAACTTTTGGATGAAAATCCACCATCACAAGAATTGGGTACTGAAACTTTGGGTGAGGAGAAACCTCGACCTCTCCCGAAAGAAACACCAAAAATAGAACTGAAGCCCTTACCATCATCTCTCAGGTATGAGTTTCTTGGCCCTGATTCTACTTTTCCAGTAATTGTAAATGCAAATTTGAAACAAAATGAGACCGAAAAATTGCTTAATGTTCTCAAAAAGTATCCCAAAGCCATTGGGTATACTATTGAGGACATTAAAGGAATAAATCTGTCAATCTGCATACACAGAATACTACTGAAAGAGGACTATAAACCTTCTATCGAGCATCAAAGAAGATTAAACCCAAACATGAAAGAGGTTGTTAAAAAGGAAGTTTTAAAACTCCTTGATGCTGGGATAATATATCCTATTTCCGATAGCAAGTGGGTTAGTCCTGTTCAAGTAGTACCTAAGAAAGGAGGCTTAACAGTTATTAAAAATGAGAAGGATGAAAGCATTTCCACAAGGACAATTACGGGATGGAGGATGTGTATCGATTACAGAAAGCTTAACAAAGCTACCCGGAAAGATCACTTCCCTCTCCCGTTCATTGATCAAATGCTAGAAAGGTTAGCACAGCACTCGCATTTCTGCTATTTGGATGGTTATTCGGGATTTTTCCAAATTCCCATCCACCCTAGCGACCAAGAAAAAACAACTTTCACATGTCCTTTTGGCACTTATGCCTATAGAAGGATGCCCTTTGGTCTATGTAATGCTCCTGCTACCTTTCAAAGGTGTATGATGTCCATATTCTCAGACTTTGTTGAAAACATAATGGAAGTGTTTATGGATGATTTTTCTGTCCATGGCTCAAATTTTGAAAACTGTTTAGCCAATCTGGAAAAAGTCTTAGAGAGATGTGAAAAGGTAAACCTGGTTCTAAACTGGGAAAAGTGTCATTTCATGGTTAATGAAGGAATTGTCCTAGGGCACTTAATTTCTCACAGAGGTATTGAGGTAGACCGTGCAAAAATTGAAGTGATTGAAAAAATGCTACCTCCCACCACAGTAAAAGAGGTGAGAAGCTTTTTAGGCCATGCGGGTTTCTACCGTCGGTTCATAAAAGACTTCTCAAAAATTTCAAAACCTATGACAAGTCTGCTCCTTAAGGATGCAGCATTTATTTTTAACGATCTTTGTCTTGAAGCTTTTAACAGGTTGAAAAAGGCTTTAGTTACTGCCCCGATCATACAGCCACCAGACTGGAATCTTCCGTTTGAAATAATGTGCGATGCAAGCGACTATGCAGTTGGGGCAGTCCTGGGACAAAGAAAAGAAAAAAAATTGCATGCCATATACTATGCAAGCAGGACCTTAGACGAGGCACAAATGAATTACGCCACAACTGAAAAAGAATTATTGGCGGTAGTTTTTGCCGTTGATAAGTTTCGATCATATCTGGTAGGTTCAAAAATCATCATTTTTACTGATCACTCGGCCATAAAATATTTGTTAAACAAAAAAAGATGCCAAGCCGAGATTGATCCGATGGGTTTTACTCCTACAAGAATTTGATCTTGAAATAAGGGATAAAAAAGGCGTTGAAAATGTTGTGGCTGATCATTTGTCCCGTCTACAAGGAACAAAAGAAGAAGAGTTGCCGCTTAATGATACATTTTTGGATGATCAACTCTTCTCATTGGTCAAATCTGAAGCACCATGGTATGCAGATTTTGTAAACCACCTTGCAGCAGGAGTACTCCCCCCAGATTTAAATTATCAGCGGAAGAAGAAATTCTTCCATGATCTTAAACAGTATTACTGGGATGAGCCACTGCTTTTTAAAAGGGGAGCTGATGGGGTGTTCAGAAGATGCATTCCGGAAGAAGAGGTAAGAAACATTCTATACCATTGTCATTCTTCTTCCTATGGCGGCCATGCCAGTTCTTCAAAAACTGCTACGAAAATTCTTCAATCTGGTTTTTATTGGCCGTCCCTTTTTAAAGACGCGCATCAATTCATTTCTAAATGCGACCAGTGTCAACGCACCGGAAATATTTCAAAAAGAAATGAAATGCCCTTAAATAATATCTTAGAGGTTGAAATTTTCGACGTCTGGGGTATCGATTTCATGGGACCGTTTCCTTCTTCTTTTGGAAACCAATATATTCTGGTAGCCGTTGACTATGTGTCAAAATGGATCGAAGCCATTGCTTCTCCTACAAACGATGCAAAGGTAGTCATAAAACTTTTCAAAAAAATAATTTTTCCAAGATTCGGGGTCCCTCGTGTTGTCATAAGCGACGGAGGATCCCATTTCATCTCAAAACATTTTGAAATGTTACTGCAAAAGTTTGGAGTAAGGCACAAAGTTGCAACGCCTTATCACCCTCAAACAAGCGGTCAGGTTGAGGTATCGAACAGAGAAATTAAAAGTATTTTAGAAAAAACTGTTTCGACTTCAAGGAAAGACTGGTCGGTAAAGCTTGATGATGCTCTCTGGGCTTATCGGACTGCGTACAAGACTCCCATAGGAATGACTCCTTTCAAATTAATTTATGGGAAGTCTTGCCACCTTCCGGTAGAGCTAGAGCACAAAGCTTACTGGGCAATTAAACGCCTTAACCTGAACATGGAATTAGCCGGAGAAAAAAGAAAACTCCAACTAAACGAATTGGAAGAACTGCGAATGGATGCTTATGAGAATGCCAAACTTTACAAAGAAAGAACAAAAAATTGGCATGATAAGCGTATTATTCGTAGAGAATTCAAAGAGGGTGACCTGGTGTTATTGTTTAATTCCAGGCTAAAAATTTTTCCGGGAAAATTAAAGTCAAGATGGACTGGTCCTTTTGAAATCCGTAAGGTTTACCCCTTCGGATCTGTAGAGATCTGGAGCGAGAAAACTGGATCGTTTAAAGTCAATGGTCAAAGGTTGAAAAATTATTTAATTGGTGACCCAATTGAGAAAGGAACTAGTTTAGTTCTACATGATCCCAATTGAAAAATTATTTTTGACCGTCAAGCTAGTGACGTTAAAAGAGCGCTGCGTGGGAGGCAACCCACGGCTTAATGTATTTTTGATTAATTTAACAGGGAAGTAGCTCACGGTTCGAAATTATGTCAATCCTGAGGCTTGCACAGCTTTTGAAGTTTAAAACAGCGCTAAAAAAAAAAACACTCTGCAGGACAGCATGGGCACCACTGGAGCAGCGCAGGGCAACTTGCTGAGCGCCATCAGCAACAAAACAGGGCGCACGACCCTAAGCAGTGCCACGCACGACCCGTGCGTGTTTTGAACTAAAATGACCTTTTTTTTGCAGAACTAGGCGCACGACCTGGAGCAGCGCAGGGCAACTTGCTGAGCGCCATCAGCAACAAAACAGGGCGCACGACCCTAAGCAGTGCCACGCACGACCCGTGCGTGTTTTACACTAAAAACAGCCCATTTTGTCCGAATAAAGCGCACGACCCCATGCCCATGTACCCCACGAATTACTCTTCATCTTCATCACTTTCATCATCTTCTTCACACAAAAACACTATTCACAACCCCATACCCAAAACTTAAAAGCTCCATAAACACCCAAAAACTCAACCAAACTCCATCAAATTTCCACCAAAACAACAACCCACAACCTCCTCTACAAAACCCTACCATCAAAATCATCAAAACTCCACCCAAAAACACACCCCCAAATTCGTGTACCTCCATAACCATAAACAAAAAGCTCCATAAACCACCCCAAAACACCACCCAAACACCAAATTTCTTCCCCCAAACCAATACCCATCATTACTAAACCAATATTCCTCCATCAAAACACCAAAGCACCACCAAAATCACAAAACCCAAAAATCACCAAGAACCCCATTTTTCAAAAAATTCCAAAATTACCCTTTTTTTGCTATGGCTTCAAAGAAGATGAAAAATGTTGAAGTTGGAAGCACTTCAGCCGGGAAAACAAAAAGGAAGGATAGCGCGCCAAATGAATACGGAGTGATCTTCAAAAACAGAGAGCAAAGAAAACAATTTGCGGCTCTCCACGAAAGGTTAGTCATTCCTACACGATATCCGCATTTTTGTCCTACTCTACAATCCCTAGGATTAGATGGAAATGTGAAATATCTGTTAAGCACTGTTCGCTGGCTGAAATTTTTGAATGAGCCTAGGGCTAGATATATCGGACTCACTCTTGAATTTTTAAGCTCGTTGCATATTACTAGAGATGAGAGCAGCGTGTTAAACCCAAACCATAAACTGTGCTTCCGGCTTTTTAATGAAGATTATCAAATGATGTTCAGTGATTTCTGTCAATTGCTGGGTTTTGAAAATCAAGGGTTTATTCACGATTCCATAAATCCTGCTGTTAGGCCACAAGGTTATGACCCTAATACATTCTGGTCACAAACCACCGGAATTAATCACTATGAAGCAAGAAGCGCAAAAGCTAGCTCAGTTCATAGTCCGGTTTTCCGGTATACTCTTAGGGTTATGGCATGCACTATCTTTGGAAGAAGTGAAACAGGTGGTGTCAGAACAGGTGAACTGTTTTGCTTATGGGCAATGGTACACGGGATGCCGATAAACACCTGCCATTACATCCTGAGTAATCTGGCACGTGTTGCAGCACAACCAAAAGGGGATATTGTTGTAGGGGGAATGGTAACCTACATTGCCGAAAAGCTGGGATTGCAAGAAAAGCTGGGAAATCTAGAAATTTTGGCAGGGAACCAGTTCATTGATATGGACATTTGCAAAAGCATGTCCTTGGTAAAGCCAACAAAAAAGGGAGCAGCAACGTTCCATCTGCTTATTGCCAAACAAAAGTCAATCATTTTGCCGGACCCAGCCAGAACAGATACAAGGAGCCAGGCAAATTGGCTATATCAAGATGAAGCCCAGGAAATGCAACAAGAAGCACAAGAGCCAGTTCAAGAAGAAATGGCTGAGCAACAACCCCTTCATAACCAAAACTTTGACATGCAAGCCTAGTGCCAAAGGATCGAGAGTGAGCAGATAAGGCAAGGTGGAGAGCTGCAAAGGCAAACCGAAGAGTTGCAACTAATCAGGGAAGATCAGCTGTACCACAGCCAGCAACTGGAGCACGTGACAGATATGCTCCAAACCATAATGCATCATTTCAACATCAATCAGGGGCCCCCGCCCGGGCAGCTGTGATCCGGTGAGCTATCCTAACCCCCTTTTGTGCTGTTTTATTTGAAAAATCATTGAGGACAATGCCTAGTCCAAGCATGGGGGGGTATTTTATTGCTTTTATTAGGAATGTCTTTATTGCTTTACCAAGTTTTTATTTTATACTCTGAGTTGTATCTGCTCCCTCCATCACAAAACTTTGTGAACCCTAAGCATGTTTTAGATAAGCCTTTTCTGGACAAAAATAATTTTTCCATTTTTCATTAGCAATCATCTAGGTGGACTGGTTGGGAGCAACAAAAATTGTATCATGGTTCGATTTCTACCTCTAGGGCTTTTTCACACACACACTACTGAGACTGTTTTCAGTTGTTAATACAATTAGAAGGACTGAAAAGAAACTAGTGACCTGGTTCTCTTGGTGACATTCACTGGATGCGCGGTTACTGGAGAAAAACGTCTGAGTTGGGGTATTCAAAAAAAAAAAATAATAATAATAATTTGCAAAACCAATTCAAAATGCAAAAATTGGTGCATTTTAAATGTCAAAATGAATGGTTAGCATATACAATCAAAGAAAAAGAAAAAGAAATATTGCTTGAATACCCAACGTATAAAGACCCTCCTTTGAGGCCCGGTCTTAGTGAATGGAGGACCCAAACTTAAGAATGCTGGGGAACCGGTTCTATGATGACATTGATATCCTCTCTAAATGTATTGATACTTTAAATTTGTCTCCCAATTCCACAAAAAGCCCGGATAGTAGTTCTCAAACCGAAGTGTTAGAAATTGCCCCACAGTTCGCTTAATGATTCGATGTGAAAATAATTTTCCTTCAGAATCGGCCTAAGGATTTACACTATTTTTGCTTGAGGACAAGCAAAGGTTCAAGCGTGGGGGAGTTTGATAAGTCTATTTTTACAGTCTTTTTAATAGATATTTTATTAAGTCTTTTTAGTATTTTAATTATATTTTTGAGCTATTTTACTGCAAATGTTTACTTTTTATTTTCAGGTTCTATTTTGAAGCAAAAGCGAAAATATGAGCTAAAATGAAGAAACTTAGAAAATATTTGAGGAGGAACAACTTTTAAGACAGCAGCAACAAAAACTGGCGCAAGACAGGCACACAGGGCGCCAAGCAGCACACGCACGACCCTGAGTGTACCACGCACGACCCTAGTGCAAAACTGGCGCACGACCCTGGCACATAGGCGCACGACCCTGGGGAAAAACTGGCACAGAGCTGGCGCACGACCCTGGGTGTACCACGCACGACCCGTGCGTGTCTCCAACTGAAGATTGCCCATTTTGGCAGAGCTGGGCGCACGACCCATGCTTGCCAGCAACGCAGCACAGCTGTTGCCAGCACAAGGCGCACGACCCTGGCACCATAGGCGCACGACCCTAGTGCAAAACTGGCGCAGAGCAGCCAAAATTGACTGGCCAGGGCGCACGACCCAGGCACATGGGCGCACGACCCTGGCACCAGACAAGTCAATTTTGGCTGCACCCACTTGCTGAGGCTTTCCCTTGCCACTTGATTTGCCACTTTTTTTTATGACCATTTTGCCCCTCCTCTCAAGTGCCTTAGACCTAATATTTTCCTATAAATAGAGGCTTGATCCTCATTTGTAACCAAGCTTAAATTTTGTGAGAAAAATCCATGACAAGGTTTCCTCTAAGATTCATGACTTCACTTTAATTTCTCGCTTTTTACTTTCTCGCTTTTTACTTTCTCGCTTTTTTACTTTCTCGCTTTTTACTTTCCAAGTCATTTACTTTCCTTGCTATTTACTTTCTTGCCCTTTTATTTTCCAAGTCATTTACTTTCCTTGCTATTTAAATTCTCGCTCTTTACTTTCTCGCTCTTTACTTTTCGCTCTTTACTTTTTCGCTCTTTTATTTTCCCTGCTATTTACTTTCTTGCCCTTTTATTTTCCAAGTCATTTACTTTCATTGCTATTTAATTTCTCGCTCTTTACTTTTCGCTCTTTACATTTTCGCTCTTTTATTTTCCTTGTTATTTACTTTTTTGCCCTTTAAATTTCCAAGTCAAGTAAACTACTGGCAAGTCAAGTAAATTACTGGCAAGTCAAGTAAATTACTGGCAATTTACTTTTCAAGCAATTTACTTTCTTGTCATTTACAATTCCGCTATTTATAATTTTGCACTTTACCGCTTTCTTTTATTTTTCGCTATTTAACTTTACGTTTTCTTCTTTTATTTTCTTTTCTCCTCTTTTGTCTACAATGATCATGAGTGAGTAGACTTTGCTAAAACATTCCTTCTTTCTAAAAACACTTTCTTTTCAGTTAATCAACTTTAAAAAAATTAGATTGGTATTCACCTAGGCTCTCCCTGTGGATCGATAACTCTTTTATTACGCGATACGACTCGTGCACTTGCGAGGCTATCAATAGTCTTATAGCAGGCTGAGCAATGATACTCTGGTCATACTTTGGGATAGAAGAGCAGTATGTTGACATGATTCTAGGTATTTTACAAAAACGTTGTTCATGGCCTAAACAACCACAGTTAAAACACAAATCTTGTAGCCTTTCATATTTGTAGATAACCCAAACTTTTGGGAGATTTCTCCTGGGGATCCAGCAGCCAGCTGGAAATGGTTTTGTGACATCAAGCAAAACCCTAGCTCTGAGATAAGTTCTAAGGACACGACCTTCTAAGATAGACTCCTCTATCTCAACCACTCTACCAACTTTCTGCAGAATGGTTGTGCCATTTAGAGCTATTAAGAAACTCCATAGGTAAGTTGTGAACTTGGATCCAAAACAGATTCAAGTCAAAGTTGATCTCATCCGGGGTGATAGATGGAATCCAATACTGTAAGCATATCAGATGGTTCATGAAGAACCAGGGTGACCTATTCATGATCTCCTTACAGTGCTTTTCATCTTCAAAGGTGAATAAAAACCGATTCTTACCAAGATCTGAGATTTGAAGGTTATTGTAGGACGACCAAGCTTTTGAAATGATACCTTTAGCTGCTGCTTTGTTTTGTGCCTTGCTTGTATATAGTTGTCCAACCAGAGTTCTTTTTGCTAACTCAACATTATCTATGTTTGCAGGCACCAGTATTTCATTCAGTTCCTCTAGATTATCAAGGACTGGGGGTGATCAGTTTGAAGAGCTAGACGCCATGATAGGGTTAACAGGAAGGCTTTTTACAGGTTCAGACAGGGATTTGGCAGCGAATGTTTTGAGATATTAGGTCACGTAGTGGTTATAGAGATGGTGTTTAGGTGTGCGGTTATGGTCAGGTGTATGGTCTGAGAGCAATGAGGGGTGTATATGGTGAGGATATTTTGTAAATGGAATAGGTGCTGTTTAAGATATTAGGTCTCGCGGTGGTTATAGGAATGGTGTTTAGGTGTTTGGCTATGGTTTAATAACAGTGGGGGATGAAAGTGATGAGGGTATCTTGTAACTGGAACAGGTGCTGTAGCGTCCTATTGGGAGACAAAAACCCTAAGAGGGAACCAAAAACCCTAGAAACCCTAGCAGAGCTCTACAACGGGAACGCCAAATTTAGCATATTTGTATGTCTTAAGTATGTCTTAGACATACATATCCAACCAGCCCATAGAGACAGAGATGGACCAAGTTGTTTTTTGATCAGAATGGACCAAGTTGTTTAATAGCAGGGTTTTGCTTTTCCCACACCCCCTTCTACTCTTTCACACCCCTTAACAAATTTTATTCCAAAAATAACCTCGCGTGAGACGCTGCGAGGACGTGTTTTATGACTGTTCGAACGACCTTGTTCGAACAGGTTCGCATGACCTCATGCGAACAGTTTAAAAACGCCCAAAAGGGTGTGAAGTCAAAATTTAACACACTCGAACGATGTCGTTCGAATGTGTTCGAACGAGGTCATGCGAACAGGTTCGCATGACCTCATGCGAACAGGTGAAAAACGCCCAAAAGGGTGTGAAGTCAAAATTTAACACACTCGAACGATGTCATTTGAACCTGTTCGAATGCCCGTGTTCGAACAGGTGAAAATTCGTGAAAAAAAAGAGGTTTGGCCTGGCCTTTTGGTCTTTTCACACCCTTATGGGGTGTGTTTCGAGTAGGAGGGGGTGTGGGAAAAGCAATACCCTAATAGCAAATAGTTGGTCTACAAATTTAGGAACTGTTGTAGCCCACGATGTTTTGAGGCTTTTGGTCTTATGGAGGTGTTCTAGTATTTTTGGTCATGTGAATTATTTGGGCCTTAAACCCATGTGGTCAGGGCTGAGTGGATTGAGACTGGAGCTCTTTGTGTGTATTAATATCTATATATCTGTCCTCCAAGAATGACTAATGAATCACGGGAACAGTGGACTGTGGACACAACACAAAGCATGCATTATAATTTTTGAATTATGATGAGCAACAGAGGAGAAGGTACACAGAAGAAATGAAAGAAATGGGTTTGCTTGATTATAGTAGTTGTACGTACGTCACGTAATGGACTAAACACATCATCATAAATAGAAAGAAGCCACAGAAACACAAGAGGTTGCTGTTACATGCACGTGGACACAGCAAATGTTATATCATGGAATAGGCAAAATGTGCAGTAATCTTACGCCAACCCTGATATCACTCGTTACATATTTGTACACATACATACGTACACTCTATTTAATTATTCAACGCAGTCAGTAAGTACTACTGCACTCTCTGTACTGATCATAATTCATACGTGTAGTAATTACAAGATAGTAAGTATATGGCAAGAAGTGAAGTAACACAGTACTATAGTGTATACATTTTTAATAACCATTGCCCTGTTGACTAAACCAAATTATTGACCCAACAATGGTGTCATGTCCTCTTGTATTGTGAATATTTAACATCATTAACTTCTCATTCTGGTCACTGACACCTTGTTTAACAAGTAAAAACAACCAGAGATTTCAGATACATACATACATATATGAATGCATGCTAGCTTCTCTAATCGTGACATCACAAGGTACATTATATATAAAAATATAGCCGTTATATTTCCCTATATATAGTACATATATATACGCTACACAAACAGAGACAAAAATTCGCTTGCATAATGCGTTACATATGCATGCCCGTGTTATATGTTACTACTGAAAATTCGTGAAAGAGAATCTGCAAATTAATGGGGATGATGCATGAGAAAGTAAGGAAAAAGAAGAAAGGAGGAGGTATGTTTCTTTATGATATAGAATGTGCAAAGTTATTTTGTTGTTTGAATAAGGATCGATGATGATGGTATTGGCGTGAGGTAGGAGTGTGAGTAATTGGTCAGAGCTTTTGACGCCTTCCAAAGCCAATGAACTTTTATCATAGACATATATAGTCAGCCCTTTAAATCTGTGCAAGACTACTCTCAAGCGTGCGTCATTTTGTCAGAAATCAGAATTCTCTCTGCCAAATGTGTCTGCCTCAGTCTCAGTATGTGAAACTTGAAACCTATTATTGTAGTAGTAGTTATTATGAGAATTTAAGCTTGCATTGCATCATCCTCATTTACCTCTTACCATTCTAACCAAAAGACGTGAGATTATAAGAGCAACTTCTGTGTATATATGTACGCTACGCATCATTGCTTTAGAAGCACTTATCATTATTTTAACCATTCTCTATTTAATTTGACGTCATTAATTTTTACTAGCTAGTAGTATATGAGATTATAAACATATAATAATGATAGAATGATGAATGTTGAAGGCAAATATGTAATCATAATTAATTGTGAGGGTAGGACCAATATATATATATATATATTCATCATCAGTGCAATTCAAAATTGGAGGTGAGAGAGGTCTTCTTTATTAGTAGAGCAGCTTTCATTTTGGTTATGATTAAGTGGTCCAGTAACTACTGCAAAAAGTCCATACTCCCAAAGATCCCTCGCATGCATTACGTCGTATAACCCAACCAATAAAGCTATATTATATATTGGAGTTTCTAAAATTTTATTAAATTAATACTACTGGAAAGCATCAAATGCGAATGGCTGACTGGAGTGGATGGATTTTTTTTGTTGTGGAATTTTGTTAATTTATTAGTACTAATTAATAATTCAAGAATCCGCACAAACTAGCTATCACGTCACGTGCTAAAAATATTGTCTAACACATTGGAGATTGCAGAAGACAGAATGACAGCATCAGCAAGCCAGCATGGGAAGGAGGATGGGGATATCTTCTCGTTCCCAAGCCCAGCTGACGTTACTCATCCTCCATTGTCCACCCAATTATTCAGCTGCATTTTTTACTTTTTTGGATTTAAATTCTTGCACCAATTAACATTTACTTATATAAAAACTAATACATTTAAAAAGATTTAGTCTGTTCATTGATTCGATTGATAATGTAATTGGATTCTTGAATGAAAATTTCATTTTCCTACTTTGAAACTGTATTAATTAATCTTGCACTTTAAACCTGTCAACTTGACGACCCAAATTAAGAATTCAATTCCGGACTATTTTATTTATTAACCATATCAAATTCATTTGTTTAGGGCGGAATTTGTTGGTAAACACATTTATATTTATATACTTTCCCGTGTATGTGTGTGTGTGTGTGCAAGCCTACCCCACTGCTATTATGTAGTAATTACTTTGAGCAGCAACTGAAATATTGTTTTACATTTTAGCAACGCAATGAAAAAGTTGACGTATGTTTGAATGGGAAATCATGCATGAATAAGGCAAGACGAGCGGATTAAGGGACCATCGCCCATATGGCCAAGTGGGGTAGTAGTAGTAGTACTCCATTGGTAGTGGGGTTGGAGAGGGTGGAGGATGCTAATCAAGTAGGTGTACAATTTAATTACTTACATGAAAAGAGCTACCCTCCATCCATTTCTTTGCCCTTTTGGATCATGTTTCAACCCATTTTCATCATGGAAGCAACCTTGATTTGGTGGCAGAGCTATACAGAGCACACACCACAATATTCACCAGATCATATAAAGCTACGAACCCAAAATTGACAAAAAAAAAATCAATATTTTCAATTAGTGTAAATTAAAACATAAAATTCACTTAATTGTCTCGATGAGATTAACAACATTTTTCGCTTCTTAGAGCATCTTCATCCTTGTTGCTTAAAACACACACAAAAAAAACTATAAGCAATATCGAATGACAGGATCGCGACAATTGTATTGGATTGTAATTGAATTGTAATGGAATGAGTGAAACAAGTGTAGACAGTGTGTGAGCAACCAATCCAATTGTTAAAAGTCCTGCATTGGATGTGATATGGTCTTAAAAAGAATATGTAATTGGGAGGCATCCTCCACCTTACAAGCCGGTTATGTAGGGTTGAGTTAGGCCCAACCCAAATTCTAAGACCAATGATAACTGAATGAGTGACTGCACGACATGAAGTCACCAACGACAGCTAATCAAGGTGCGCATCCTTGATCCTCGATGGTATACTCCCTATGTTATAAGCAAAAATGTTCAACGAATTAATGGTACATATTTGATTACTTAAATGCAAGCCATTGCCCATTAGTGTAGGTCTGAAAATTTATTCTCTGATCGGATCAATATAAGTCGATCATTTTGTAAAAAAAAATAATAATAAGTCGATGAGCAAAGCACTATTTGGCAAGTCACTTTCATTCTACTGCATCGCTATAAAAATTATGTCCTTCTTTACTAGGATAAGGCTAAATATCAGTTTTGGTCATTTATCTTTGCTGTTGGTTTCACTTTGGTCATTTATTTTTTTTTCGTCCAATTTGGTCTTTTATCTTTCATTTTCGTTTCATTTTGGTCCCTACCGTTAGTTTTTTCTAACAGACGTCACGCTGGCAGTTAACTGCTGATGTGGCGTCTTAAGTGTCATGTATGACGTGGCAATTCATTAAATGATGTGGCTTTTTAAAATTAAAACAAAACAAAAAACCAAATTAAATTAAAACAAAAACACTAAATTGAAGATCTTCAACAATTTCATTCCAGATAAATAAACAATAATTCTTCAACAACAACAAATAACAACAACAATTCTTCAACAATTTCCAGAACATTTCTTCTTCATCTTCAACAACAACAACAATATTTCTTCTTCAACAACAACAACAACAACATCTCTTCTCACCCTCTACTTCATCTTCTTCAATAAACGCAGATCTGACTCTCCGTCTTACCCCCTAAACCCAGAACCCAGATTGGTTTTTGCTTCTGACTCTGTTTCGAAAACCCAGAAAATGAAAGATGAAAACGAAAGAAAAAACCCAGAAAACAAATTGAAGAAACGAAACCAGAAAAATGAAACCCTGAATCATCGTTCTTCTTCTCTCCTGGGTTTCGTTTTTCTTCTTCTCTCCTGAGTTTCGAATCTGAAAAACGAATCAATGATTGAACGAAGAACTAAGATTGAATGAAGAATGAAGATTTCAGTTGAACGAAGATTGAATGAAGATTGAAGATTTCGAATCTGTCCCAAAATGAACGAAATCTAAAACATTTTGAGGGATTTGGGATTTTTTTGATTTCAGTTGGGATTAGGGATTTGGGATATTAGGGATTTGGGACTTTTTGAATTTGAAGATTGGGGAAGATATGAGTTTTTAATTGTTTTATTGAGTTTATTATTCAGTTTTTCAGATTGAACGATTGAACGAAGATTGAAGAAGATGAACGAATTCAAGATTTTTTTTTTCAGTTTATTATTCAGTTTTTGTTTCTCACTTTACTGTTTTTAGTTTTATTTTATTTTTTGACAGAGTGTTTTTAGTTTTATTTAGAATTTGGTTTTTTTGTTTTGTTTTAATTTTAAAAGCCAGATCATTTAATGAATTGCCACGCCATACATAACACTTAAGACGCCACGTCAGCAGTTAACTACCAGCGTGACGTCCGTTAACAAAAACTAAAGGCAGGGACCAAAATAAAATGAAAGATAAAGGACCAAAACAAATCAAAAAAAAAGATAAATGACCAAAGAGAAACTAAGAGCAAAGATAAACGACCAAAGTGAAACTAAGAGTAAAGATAAACGACCAAAACTGATATTTAGCCTTAGGATAATGACTCGTCCAAATTCAAACATGAATATTCTAAAACCTAACAATGCCAAAAAGGAGACCCAATAAATAAATTATTAAGCATGGGCTGAATTCACCAGATTTATACAGTAAAGATTTATAGAAAAGGTGTTGACGTTACCCAAAGAATAATACCCGAATCAGAATGAAAGTAAAAGGGGAATTTAAAAGAAAAAGGGTAATAATTTGGAATTGGGTACAAATAATGAGTTGCTGCTGATAAAAGCCAATAAAGCAATCTGTGTTGTACGCATTTCTTTCTTTCTTTCCTTTTGGTTCCAACTTTCACCTTCATCAGAAGAAAGAAAACCCAACAATGTTGAAAGCTAAGCCATCCAATCTACTCATTGCCTTTAACAGTTCACAGTGAAATCATTAGCCTGCCACAAGAAAAGAAGCTTCATATGAGCACCCATCACAGCATTCATTCCATCATTCTTTTTATGCTTCTGCAATAAACCAAAGAATGAATAAGATAATTAACCATAGTGCAAATGTTTTCTTGGTTTATTCCTACTGTTACAAACATCTACCCCTCCAGAATCAGATCCCATCTAGAGGGACTAAATTGAAACACTTTTGCAAAAGTTGGGGACTAAGTTGATATATTGAAAATATCAGGAACTAAATTGAACTTCTGTGAAACTTTAGGGACCAAATTGGTGAATAACTTTTTTTATCTATTATGTGTTACGGTCACTTCTTGTTACTCATTCTTTACTAAGCGGTAAAACCGTAAAAAGAGTGTGAGTAACAATTACCTTAATTAATGAGAATTGAGATGCTATTTGCATTGCTAGCTGCAAAACATCCAATGTGAGTGGTTATAGGAAAAACCAAACTCTGCAGCTGCAACAAAGGGTATGGATGAGGGTTTAGAAAGAAAATTTAGAGAGAAGTTGAGAAAAGGAGAGAAGAGAAAGGACAACCTTCTCTGGGACAGTGAGAATAACAGAATGTCTACATCACCACTGGGGCTACTAGCATTCCTCAGAGCAGTGCCCACCTACAAGAGAGGGGGACCATGCCAAGGATAAGAATAAGACATGCAAGACTCTCAACTCTCAACCAAGAACTTTATTAGGAAGGTAGACACAGTCAAATGCATTACTGTGGATAAATCTATGAACTAATTATTCCATGAAATTTAGCTAACTGATTCAGCTAGCTAGGCTGAAACTCTGATATCTATAGCCAACAATAAGCCTTCTAGGATAATGTAATTTGACTAAGAGGGGTAAGTGAACTTTGCTTAATTTTTAAATTGTGTGAAATACAATGAGAGGCAAAGTAGAATTACCTTGTATGTTACACTTTGTACTTCTGTTTTCTAAATTAGTCAAGTTGATTGGACGGAATAAATAGTATAGCATTCATCAAAAGTAATTCAAATTGTTGTAGCTGTAACTATTTGAATGAGGCAACAACTCTTCTACTTCTATCCTTGAACTGGAGCAACTAGAGCATTTTCTAATCCGGTTACGGCTAATAGACTCTACTTCTGCCAGGAACATGCTACATACTGGTCTATGATCGGAGAATCTTGACTCGCCACGGACATAAGATAATTGGCAGAGGCCTCTTCCATACCATAAGATACGATCACACCTTCATGAACAAAGATTTGGATTAGATTTACATAAGCAGTTATATAGTACATGTATTCATACAGGTGATTGATTATTTGCAGGAAAGAACATTACCATGCTGGAGTTCTTCTCTTTTGTCGCGAGTGTCTTTCATCGCCTGCATATCTGTCTGAATTGTTTGAATACTTGTATGTGGGAGGGAAGTATATTTGCCCCTCATTCCATCCTTCAAAAACATGACCTAGTCCCCGCTCTATATGCAGCTGAAAGGAAAAACCAATCAAATGGTCAATCAGACTGATATTACAGATAACTCGAGACAAGAAACAAAGGTCTGACATATTGTAAGGGTACAAAATATCATACCTGGTCATTCTCTAACAATACCTTCCAATTATGCATCTCAACAAGAGCTTTTGCTGCACGATACGAAAGGGCTATCCGATAATTTAAATCCCCCAGCCAAATTACTCGACTACACCAATTAAACAACGAAGTTAGGACTCGACAAGTGTATAATTAAAGCTTTAGGCATGAATTTTATTTAGTTTCGCGATCTCTCAAGCATCAGAGGCATGAATCATGATAAATATTCAAGAAATGAGATTAAAGGCTTACTCATGGTCCAAGATAGTCTGAGGAGAACTCTCATCGCCCATACCATGAACCGGGGGAAACCTTGTCTTTCTTAGAATCTCCATGACATCTGAATTTCTCCTTAGCTCATCACCCTCCTTTTGTCCAGAAGTCAAATGACTACAGACAAAGCAAAAGCTTGTTTTGTGCAAAGACATGCTAATTGATATTGAACCCTGAAAAGCACAAGAAATGAGGTTGCCTCCTTTGGGTTCATCATAAACTCACCACTTAAAAGAAATTTATCAAAATTACCTTGTTTCCAAGATATCCCATCAACCCTCTGCCAACGCAAGACACTTTCATGTTGCGAACGTCGTCTCTTATATTGCTTTTCACCCAAACAGTTAGAAATATTCCAACCATTTGCTTACTAGCAACCAAACAGTATCTTGAGTGTTCTCCCTGTCTATTTCTGTCCTCCATAGAGACACAACCTCTATACGACATTGGGGAATATTGTGTTATCACTGGGGAGTCATCATTTTCATCATCTGAGGATCCCCATCTATAATTGGGGTAATAGTCACTTGTGTTATGACCAAATATCATTCTATCACAGACGCTTAGTCGACGATCAAGGCATGCTTGTGGCATCGACATGTCATTGTCCATTCTCATACTATGACTCAACGATTGAAACGACCTGCGATGGAAGAAAGAGGTCGCCTTCTGCCTCATAGATCCCTCAAAATCAGCATCTAACTCCACAATAGGATCAGGGAGCGGCGAATTAGTGTGGCATTCGCCACTCGTTCCAGGAAGGTTGTTTAGGGTCTTCCTAATAAGTGCTAGCCATTTTCTAGCAGGACCATTGTCTTCTGTCCCCAAAACATTACCAGCATTGAGAGGTACAATCTCTTGAAACCTGAGTGAAAGATAAGGCAAAGGCAAACTATTTCATAACATAACCATTATTATATAGCTAAATGAAATGATACTTTATTTAAATTTAAATAGAAATTTACCCAAGTACATAGATATCAGCAGGAGGAGATGTGTGAAGCCAATCTTCAAGACTCAAATAACTTGGAGGAGATCTTCCAGCCACATTCCAAGTAGCAGCAAAGATTCTGTATGCATAAGCATAACAATTATTCTATGTCTCACAACAATAATATAGAAAGCAATAGTTCAGCAAAATGCACAGAAACATGAAACATACTTATAGTTATGCACATCTGTAATCTGAGGTGGATCATGGTCAATCTTACAACGCCGCATTCTTTCTGAGTGTCTTCTCTTTGCTTTTTCTGCATATATTAAATTAAAAAAATATTATAAATTATCTGTCCAGGAGATAATACAGAATAAGGGGGGGAAAAAGAAGAGAAAGACAAAAGATTTCTGAAACTGTTGGATTACTGCTTTCACTAAATTTCTTTTTATCATTATCTAGGTGGGGTTTAAGAATGGCGTGGTCCTAAGAAAAAGCCATGTGTTTGATATGATATGAAATGAAATGATATGAGTAGTACTGAACCTATTTTGCTTTTCTTGATAGTGCATTCTTCCCTCTCTGAACAGTTGTTCCTCCACTCTTCATCAACACCTGAAAAAGATAAACCATAAAGCAAATAAAGCTGTGCTCTTTCTTTCCACCGTTCAATTTACCAAACCACACTATCATAAAAAAAAAATTAAAATCAAAATTTGTACTAAGGAGGAAAACAAAAAAGCTGCAGATCTTATCTTGGATTGCGAGTTGCAGACCCATTTGAAAGAGAAATCAGGTTTTATGTTTTTGACATGAAACCTGAGAGAGATTCCCAATCTCAAGCTAATTACATGAAAATGAGAAGAAAATTGTGTAATAACCTGCGTAAAGAACATCATCTGCTTGAAAGTCTTCAGCTTTGCTCTTGATATTGAACCACTTCTTGACCAACGTTTTAGGCCATGAAAGCTTGACCAACAGGAACAAGAAGAAGGTAAGGAATGAGAGAACAAAAATGTAAAGGAATTAACAAGTGGCATTTTGACAAACCTTGCTTTTCTTGGAGTTATCATCTCTCATTGTTGAGACAGCTTCATAAATAATAGCTCTCTGGAATTAACAAGTACTTGTTCAATGAACTTTGCTTTGAGAGGAGTTCAAAGTTGAAATTGAGAAGGTTGAGAATACGGGTTTGTGTTGAACTTTATGTCTGTATTGAAATAGATAGAGACATAACGGCTTTGATGATGAAAGCACACGGAAACTGCATTGAGAGAAGAAGAAGAAAACAACAAAGTGGGGTATGATCCTCTGTTCCTGAGGTAAGGAAACACAAATTCAGGGAAAGAAACCAAGCAAATCACAGTTTTGTCACGGTTTTCAGCCAATGCAGTTGAAATCAATGAGATTGTGGGGTATAAGAAGAAGTAAAAGAAGAAGAGAATGAGTGAGAGATTTTGTGTTTGTTGTTGTTAAAACAAAACAAAAACCTCGTTGTGGGTAGAGAGAGAGAGAGAGAGGAAAAGTATCGAATTTGAAGAGGAATAAAGTGCAGGCAAGCAGGTAAGCTAGCTTCGCTCTCTCTCGAGACCTTTTAGTTTTACCCCAAATCCAAGACCAAGCTTAGGAACTTGGAGAGAGAGAGAGAGAGAGAGAAAGAAAGAAATGGTTCACTCACTCACACACACCCAACAACGTTGTCTGAACACTAAACAAACAACACAAACATACAAACTCTAAAATACACTGAAAATATTATAGGCCCTTTCAATCACTCTACTAACTTGTAGTTCTACATACACACAGGAACAGTAAAGTTATGCTTCATCTTATATACCCGAGCACTAGTACTACTTCTTACATTTGGTCTTCTAACACAGAAAAGCAGTTAGAGAGAGAGAGAGAGAGAGAGAAAAGATAAAAAAGAGGACATACATACATACATACATGTGTAGAAACTAGACAGATAGATTGTTATTTACCTTTTTCTTCCTTTATTTAATTTCTCTCTTTTTTTATTGGAATCATTTACTGAAATATTCTTTTTTGACTGTAACTGTTGTAAAATTAAATATTTTATGCTATTTTTTGTGTTTAATCTCTGTTTTCTTTTTGACTGGTTTTTTTGAACTTGGACACCCACAGAAAATCTTAACTTTATCTATGGTTTTTTTATGCCTAAAAAAGCCTATTATTGGTTTGATTCAGCTGGTCCCTAAAAAGAAAGGAGGGATCCAGTCTACCTCATTTGGTAAAATATCTACTATCTTATAAGACTACGTAATACAATATATATATATATATATATTGTAAAACTTAGACACAATGTTTAGTGTTTGGGAAAAAAATAAAGTGGAGGAACTACTGATTTCAAGGTCGCGCGACTTGCGGTTTGGTTTTTGATACTGTACGATGTATATACATCAATGCCTTCGTTGTTGTAATCACAAAAACACCATCACCTTTGCCACATATATTAGTACTACACATTTTCTTCAAAATTAAAATATAAAAAAAAGCAAATCATCTTCGTACTTATTATTTGGATAATCAATTATTCATATTTATTCTTTAGTCAAAATAAAGTATTCATATTTACTCTTGTAAATTTTATTTAAAAGTTCAACTTCATATCTAAATTACTCATCGTTTCATTTAATTGCATAAAAGAAACATGCACAATTTAAACTCAACGCTATGTTACTTGGTGTAGTATTTAAAAAAACAATAAATGCTACTCTAAAAACATTCAACATTAGGTAGTACTTGCCAAACACTTTAAAAATTTTAATCGGTCATATGCTACTCAAAACCGCTAGTCAAATTCACAATCCACTAGCGGCCGAGGTTTTTTGTGCAAATAGTCTATGTGCTTGGTTTAAGTACGGCTGCAAAACATATGTGTGTTAGATTTTGCCTCCTTTGAACCAAAAAAAAAGTTACAAGAGTTGCATTTGAAAAAATGGGTAATTTACCCGATCTAACTTGTATCTCAAAATTTGACATGTGTAACACACTAATTTAATATTAAAGTGATGTAAATGAACAAATATAAAAGTCAATCATGTGGTTAAGTGGAATTTACATTTTAAGTGAAGCATAAGTTGCTTTAAAAAAATGTGGATAACTTACCCAACCTGACTCATGTGTCTTATAGTTGCTTACACCACTAGACCGATGACGATGTTGTCGGTTAGAATATATAACATCTTAATTATGGTGGAGTTCAAAAAATTTGAGAAAAGAAATGGAAAGATATACTAAGAATGCTGGAACACGAAATTCTTAATTAAAAATGAAAATCCAGCATGGTATGAGACAAGTAAAAAGAAATTTTTGGCAGACATGGGGTCTCTCGTTTTGATTACTTTTGATTTACTACAAGCTCGCATTTGCACATGGATGTTGTTGATTATACATTTTGGTGACGCGTCGTTCAATGAACTAGTTGTTCACATTTTGCTTAAATATAGGATCTTGTTAGAGCATTATTAGGAGTGTTCCTACTTCTTAACCCTATTCATCACTCTCTAATCCACGCGATTTCCTGGGATTTTGTGAATGAAAATAATTTAATGGAGTAGCAGCACTTAAGTGCTATCTTAATGCTCTAATCTTTTTAATTAGCAACATGGTACGTATGGGAGGTCGTGTCAGCAAAGTTTTTAGCTTGTTAGTATTCTCGTCTGTCAATGATATCTTTGCTTAGCAAACAATAATTAGCGTGAAATATTATTTTTGGTAAATCAAGATATCCATACCGTAGAGACTAATCCTTCAAAGTATCTGAGATTTATTTAAGGGGTTGACATCTCCCAACAAATGGTTTTCCATACTCACCCGCCAGGGAAGTATAGTGTGAAGTATAAATTAAAAACTGTATGCTAGATATAGTGTGTTGCATTGAATAAGCATATAAATCTAAATTTTTTATAATGATGTGTAAAATAATAATTAATTCAATTTACATAGACATAATCTACACCAAAAAGTGTTTTTTGGTACAATACACCAAAAAGGTTTTACTAAGCATCTGCATGACCAACAACAGCCTGCAAATAAATATTCAATATCTATTAAAAAATTCACAAGAATAATCTCTGCTAATTAAAGTAATGTTTCAAGAATAAGGAAAGAGAAAACTATTAAACCAACAGAGTAGGTGACAAAACATTTCAAGCTCAATCTTCCACTAACTACCATATAAACCTAAACTTTAGCCCAATTATTTTCATAGGTTGTCAAAGCTTGCCTATATCTGATCAATCATAAAGATTCCTCTGTTCTGAACTTGCTTAATTAAGTCGTTACCCATGTTCTTGAACAAAATACACTTGTTTTTTTTCTATTCCTTTAAGCGGTTTATAGGAATCATTTTCCACACATTAGTTTGCAAGAAACATTTTATTTGGGATCTATTCTATAGTGCTTGATAATTCGTAGTTGTTGACCAAAAACCATAATCTGTACAATTAGACAGGGCAAGGTCTCCATCATTGCCCCCTCTTTTTATGCTGATCCTGATCGGTATCAAAATGAAAGTGAAAGGGACCCAATTCTCGGAATGCCAATCTCGAAGGGTAGCATTTATACTGCAATATGAATATTCTAAAATGAATAAATTGTTAAGACATTTCACTTACACCTAAAATATTATGGGTTTGAGTAATATAATGGGTAAGTGGGGGAGTCACTATAAATCTTTTAAAAAAATAATAAATTTAAAAAGAATAATCAAATAATTATTCATCAGTCGTGGATTGATACGCTCTGTGTACTTCAGAGGTATCAGAAACAACGGTCTTCGAGCGAGTTTAGGGGTATCAGAAACAACGGTCTTCGAGCGAGTTTAGGCTCTAATATATATATATATATATATATATATATATATATATATATATATATATATATATATATATATATATATATATATATAGAGAGAGAGAGAGAGAGAGAGAGAGAGAGAGAGAGAGAGAGAGAAGAAGGGAAGAGAATTTGAAGAAAGAAAGGAGATTATTATATATTATGCATAGTTCAATCATTGCTTACATCAAATTATATAAAGCAAAAAGTGTAACAACATTCCTAACAACATTCCTAACAAAATAACAAACCAATCAAGAAAAAAAAAAGGAAAAATTAGGAAATTGATGAGCACAACATAGGTGTGGAGTATCACACATAATCCTTTAGCCACGTTGGCTTATGAACATTCTTCTCGAGTCGTGTCACAGGTCTTGGCACACTGCGTTTGAGTGGTTATGCTTCGGGCCCATTTACTGATGGGTTGTATCATTTCCCCTACTGCAAAACTCACCTAGTCCTCAAGGTGAAAAGAAGGGTCAGTTGTACAGAAGGTCTCAAAACCTTTCGAAGAAGACTCTTCTAAGGGTTTTCCAACCCACTGGACTAGGACTTGTCGTTTGGGAAGACTACGAATCAACATTGTACTAGTGTCACAAATAGTTGTAGGACTCTCCATCGACTGGTTGTTTTCATTAACAACAGCGACATTCCGAAGAGGGGGATCGTTAGTACTAGCACATAAGACTTTAAATGTGGAAACATGGAGCACCAGGTGGAAGTGACTGTCTGGAAGCATGCAGGTCCAAACGATATGCCACTGGGCCAATTTCGTTCAGTAATTGCGAACGGGCCATATAAACGTTTGGATAATTTCTGGTGGCTCGAACATGTCATAGTGACCTATCAGAATGGTTGAAGTCGAACCAACACTACGTCCCCAACTAAAAGTTGGAGCTCTCGACGATGTGCATTGGCCTTTTGTGTCATACGGTGCTGACTAGCCACTAATTTTGGCCTTGAGGCTACACAATAAGTTGTCTCGAGCAAAGAGGGAATTGTCTAAAGCCGAAAGAGAGGAGGAACCACAAATATAGTGTGGGATGGAAGGCAGTTTGTGACCAAATAAGGCCTCAAAAAGGGTCATCTTCAAGCTATTGTGGTAAGTAGTATTGTAATGAAATTATTCCCAACTAAAAGAGAAAACCAAGAGGTGGGTTTGTGTTGTGTGAAGGCACCAAGATATTGCTCTAAGCCACGATTCACCACCTCAAATTTCCCGTCCATTTGAGGATGGTGAGCGCTACTCATTATAGTTTTGTGCCACGTAATTCAAACAATTTGCACTAGAAATCACTCATGAATACTTCGTCAAAGTCTGACACAATGGACTTTCGGAACCTTTGATGACGTACGACAATTACATGAACAAATCGACAAGTTTAAAGGTTGTGTAGGGAGTGGGGGCGAAATACTAATGTAATATTTTATATGAAAAAGGGACTTCAATAAAAGAGAACTACAATGCAAGTAATCCATGGTTTTGAGGCAGTAAAAGTGAATATAAAAAGTATTACGACAAAAAACTGCCAAATTTAAAAAATTGGAGACCAAAAATTGTCAAAAGTAAAATAAATGGACCAAAATTACGAAGTTGACGAAAATCACCATGTTTGTTTGGGGTAATTATATACTAATAGACTTAAACTAATGGACTTGTTGTTGTTCTTTTATCTCCTTATGCTAATAAACTTAGTTGAGGCAACTAAATAATATATTATTGGGGTAGCTAAATATAAAATACACCTACTTTTTCAAATGCATGTATTATTTTTGAGGTAGTCAAGAGGTAGTCAAGACTACCCCTATTGATACACAAGGATCCGCCACTAGTGGGAAGAGTGCCAACGTGAACAAATTTGGAGAGGCGATCGACCACCATAAAAATCACCATGGAGGCATAACACCACAAGAAAAACGAAAATTACCTACTACCAAAATCTGTCGAAAATGCCAAATAACTGCCGGAAATGTCACGTTTGCGACGGTTTTTGTCTGCTGGTAAAAGTCCCTTGGTTAACGATTTTCGCCAGCAAAGTTTTTTTGTCATCACAGGCAGCTGAACTGCCGACATTTTTTTATCGGAGGTTCAAAATTGTGGGAAATTTTTTATCACACGATTTTTGCTGATGGTCCCTCTTTACAACACCAATTAACCAACTAATCAATTAACCAAGTTTTTAGTTAATGACATAGAAAACTGTGAAAAAGTAAATTGGTTAATAGCCTAAAAAACTTGGTTAATTGATGTTGTAATTTGGTTTTTGGCTATATTTGGCTGGAAAGTTTTGGCTAAATAGCATTACTGTTCCTCCTCATTCGATTGATGTGTACTTAATTTTTTTACATAAAAAAAATAGAGGACTTATAAGTCTATGACTATGATTAGAATCGATCTAGTACTTAAAAACATTAAAAATTGTAACGATTTAATTAAAAATTTGATAAAATTTCAGAAAGATCAAAATTAAATTATAAAAAAACCTGGATAATCAAATTATATATAAAAAAAGCACTTGAATAACTAAATGTATATTTGTTTATCTAGAAAAGAAGCTTCATACTTCTTTTATTGGAAATCAAAATTGAGACAACATGCTCAACCATGAAGGCCTAGGGATTCAAAATAAGTTGGGTCTAGCACGCCGGTCCGCCAAAAAAGGATGAGGTGGGTTAGTGCTCTTCAGTTTGCTACCCGACATAACCCAAACGACATAGGTCATTAACTTGTCGGGCCACGGCGAGCCAGTCTACTAAGTTTAAATATAATTTTAAAAACTTTTTATTGTTTTAAATATTTTTTTGTTTTTTTGACAAGTAGTGGTGGGCTAATTAACCAGCTATTTTTGTTTGTTTGGCGTAGGTTTGAGCGATCAACCTACCACTTTTTAGCCTAATTTTTTTTATCTTTTATATTTATTTAATGATAGCCTCAACTTCTCAATCCATTATTAATTGGAACTGATCGCCCCACCAACATTTTGTCGGGATCACGGCAAAGCAAGGTGGGGCACATGGGCGCGCTTTGCCATCCCTAATATATGAAGGCCATCCCTTGAACGACTGCAAACATTCTTGTGTGTCTCAAGCATTGTGGACTTATGTCAATAATAGAAAGCAGACATAGGTTCCCACTATATCATTTGTCAATTTAGGAACGTAATACACACATGCATGGTGTGGAGCCTACATAGTCGGGCCCCCTCTTAACACAGATCTTACGTGTGCCCTTTGTTTTATTTTCTTTTTTTAATTTCACGTCTACATTGCTTTATTTTATTCATATTTTCAACAATTGAGGAACAATTGTTGGTTTTGGAGGCAGGTGAAATAGAAGAGAGAAAATGGAATAAAGAAGGAGGGCAACGTCCAAGTGACAAAGCATATTAACATAGGAAAAGAGAAACAAGGCAGCAAAAAAACCTCGGCATGAGGGAGTACAAGGTTGTAGCCTGTATATGATAATATGCTTTTTGAAGGTAACGTTAAGGTGGACAAATGTAGCTAGCATTGGAGTTTGTTGCCAACTTAAGTAACAGAAATTACTTGTGTGTGAAAAAAAACAATGTCCGATCAAGGGAAGAAATAATTCAGTTGACCTGACTCTCTATTTATTGGTGACAAAACTAAAGCATTAGGATGATATGATATTGATGTGAAGCTTTTCACGGTGGGGTAGAAAATGAGAAGATTTTTTTCACCCTATAAACTTCTCTGTTTGTTTATATGGTTGTTTGTCCCTGTCCTCGTTTTATTGAACTACTAGCAACTAGGCAAACGATCTTGTCACTGTCTTTCATATATACCATTTTCCAAGCTTTCATCATTGTTTTTTTTTAATATTTTCATTAAATAAATGAAATGAGCCCATGGCAATGGCTGTTTCGTTTTGTGTATCTTTCTGTCACTCCAATCCACCACGCAAGCAGCTCTATCTGAAAGCTAATTTCTGGCAATTCTGCATGCAGCATGATTCTTTTCTCATATCAGAATTATTTCATAGATTATAATAATGTTTTGCTGAGTAAACGCGTACAGTAAAGAGGTAGGGGACAGCTTTGGATAAGAATTCAGTGAATTACACCCTGATTTGGCAAGTGACACTCTAGGTAAAAATACTTTCTTTGGAGTGATTTTTGAAGAAGAAGAAAAAGAACAACAACCCTAATTTTTGGGAAAGATGACTTCCAATCAGAGCTTCTTAGGACCCATTGATTAATGCCACATAAGAATCAGGACTGCCACGTAGGAATAGACCCATCCGCATAGGGTTAAACAAACAGAGTTAGACCGTCATCATTCAACCAAAAGAACTAACTTATTTACAATCCAAGAATGACCATGTCTCCATCCCAATCACCATGGCCATTTAAGCTTATTAGGAGGCAGTTTCCTATTATAGTGTCATTTGCCATGACAGTCAATGTTGTATTCAAAGAAGTCTTTCACAACTTATAACTATATATGTATGTGGAAAATACTAAACCCTTTATCTTGTTAGCAGTTTTGGTCATCGCACATTAACCACTTAATGCTAATATATGTCTCATCATGCAATTCATAATTGTATTGTCATATATTGATACAGCTGCTGATATTAGTGGTGTGATTAGTAACTCCAATGCTGTTGGGCCAGATACTGCCAGTCCATCGGATCAGCCCATAGCAGCTGCTAGCAGGCCCAAGCGTATCACTCAGCTTCCTAACAAGTACCGTGACTATGTCACTTACAAATGAGAATAATTTGTTTGTTGTTTCATTTCTATAAGACTATAGTACTTTCTAGAAGCTGTATGAGTCAGCATTCTGTTATTATTTGCTGAGCTGTGTAATCTGATACTAGATTCTCATGTTGCTTTAATATCTGGTTGTTACCTTAGTGGAGGATCATCAATGAAAATTTATCAAACTCAATTCCTCTCTTTTCCCTTGCTTTAGGAGGTTCTCTCAGACCTCGTAATTCTGAGATCTCTCCCCCCTTCTTATCATTGGTGCTTTCATCTTGTGATCTCACCTCCATGACTCGTAATAACCCTCCTGATCCCATTGCCGATCTCACTCGCCGGGTTGCTCTACTTTCCACCCAGGTAGAAGCTATGCGTAAGCAGTTGAACGATACGCCTTCCTCGGCGTCTTCTCAATCCACGGCCGAGTCCGCAAACCGCCCCCGTATGAAGCTTGATGTACCCCGTTTTGATGGCTCTGACGCTCACGGGTGGATCTTCAAGATCTCTCAATTCTTCACATACCACCAAACTTCGGAGGAGGATCGCATTACAATAGCGTCGTTTTACCTCGACGGCCCTGCTCTTGCGTGGTATCAGTGGATGCACCGCAACCAGCAAATTGCGGGTCCAGAAATGGATGAGCGCCGCGAGAAGGGGCTTTGCTTTAATTGTGATCAGCGATGGTCTCGCAATCACAAATGTGGTGCCCGTATATTTCTTATGCTCGCTAACAATGATAATGATATTGTCACAGGTGATTTGGATTCGGCGGCGGCGCAATTTGATTCTAGTGAAATCGAGCATGTCACGGAGGCTGCCCAGTTGAGCCTGCATGCCCTATCCGGTGATCAGGCCGGCGATACGTTTCGGGTCACGGGTTTTATCGGCTCTCACTCCGTTGGTGTGTTGGTTGATGGAGGAAGCACTCATAATTTTATCAGGAGCTCTATTGCTGATGAGCTTGGCTTGTCTCGTGCTCCGATCACCTCCTTCCGTGTTCTCGTAGGCAGTGGTCAAGAATTGCTCTGTTCTCATGTTTGCAGAGAGGTAATTGTGTTGATTCAGGGTCACAAATTTTGTGTGGATTTGTTTATTTTGGACTTGCGTGGAACAGATCTCGTATTGGGGGCCCAATGGCTGAAACGAATTGGGCCTGTACTGATGAATTACTCCACACTTACCCTCACCTTCTTCCATGATAATTCCACCGTTGAATTACATGGTGACACCTCCCCTCACACCATCGGCCTTCACTCTTTTCACAAACTCACCCGTTTTGAACCTGAGGCCCAGCTCTTTTCGCACGTATCCAGCACAGACACTAACCTGGCCCATACACCTCCCAGTATTGCACACCAACCCGACCTCACACTACAAAAAAAACACTAATTAGCGACGGACATTAGCGAGGGACTCGTTGTCCCTCGCAAAAACAGTCATTAGCGAGGGCATAGAGCTGTCAATTTTTTTTGTCATTAGCGAGGGAATTAGCGAGGGAACTGTCCCTCGCTAATGACTGCCCTCGCTAATTCCCTCGCTAAATTTTGCTTTTTCAGATGATGGGACTCAGCGCAGGGGTTGGTAAAGGTGCAGAAATTAGCGAGGGACAGTTCCCTCGCTAATTCCCTCG
This sequence comes from Astragalus membranaceus, assembly GCA_039519185.1. Classification (NCBI taxonomy): domain Eukaryota; kingdom Viridiplantae; phylum Streptophyta; class Magnoliopsida; order Fabales; family Fabaceae; genus Astragalus; species Astragalus membranaceus. Next base: position 80,650,784 of record CM076847.1, read on the forward strand.
CTAACGTTAACTTTTCAGATGATGAGACAGTTCCCTCGCTAATTCCCTCGCAAATTTTTTTTTTCCTTTATATCCGTTTACACCCTCACTCTTCTTTCTCACTCACTCACTCTTCCCTTCCTCTTCCCCCTTCCACTTCCTCTCACACCCTTCTTCTCTCTTCACTCTTCCAACACCACCACCACCACCATCATCACCACCTCCTCTCACACTCTTCTTCTCTCTTCACTCTTCCACCACCACCACCACCACATACCTCCTACCACTCTCACTCACTCTCTCTTACTCTTCACCACCACCAACCCACCACCCCACCACTCTCACTCTTCTCTCTTTCTCTCTCTCTCTCTCTCTCTCTCTCTCTCTCTCTCTCTCTCTCTCTCTTACTTTTCTCCTTCTCTCTCTACTCTAAACCACCCATCACCACCACCACCACGCCACCACCACACCACCACCACGCCACCACCACCACTCTCACTCCTCTCTCTCTCTTTCTCCCTTACTCTTCTCCTTCTCTCTACTCTAAACCACCCATCACCACCACCACGCCACCACCACCACCACACCACCACCACGCCACCACCACCACCACCACACATCACCACAAAATTAATAATATAATATAATATTCATTAATTAATATATATAAAAAAACAAGCCATTCAGCACTGGACACGTGTCATTTTTTTTTTGAAAACTGCAGTCATTAGCGAGGGAATTAGCGAGGGAAAAAGCCGTCGCTAATTCCTGCGCATTTACCAACCCCTGCAACTGAGTCCCATCACCTGAAAAGCTGCAGTCATTAGCGAGGGAACTAGCGACGGCATAGTCCCTCGCTAATTAGCGAGGGATCCAACTTCCCTCGCTAATCCCATTTGCGAGGAGGGAATTAGCGAGGGAACCAGTCCCTCGCTAAGTCCCTCGCAAATGACCATTAGTGAGGGAATCAGGTCATTTTGCGAGGGAACTGTCCCTCGCTAATGACTAGTTTTTTTGTAGTGTCACCTTCCCCAATTTCACTACCCTAGAGCCTAAATTGCAATCCCTACTCACCCAATACTCACACCTTTTCTCTGAGCCTTCTTCCCTTCCCCCACCCAGAGCCACTGACCATACAATCCCTTTAGTTCCTCATGCTTCACCTGTTAAAGTGAGACCTTATCGTTACCCACACTCCCAAAAACAGGAAATTGAAACTCAAGTGGCCAAACTCATCAATACAGGCTTGATTCAACCTAGTACGAGTCCCTTTTCCTCACCAGTCCTGCTGCTCAAGAAGAAGGACGGCTCTTGGCGTATGTGCGTTGACTATCGGGCTCTCAATGCTATCACCGTTCGTGACCGTTTCCCTTTACCTACCATCGACGAATTATTAGACGAGTTGGGCAGAGCTCGTGTGTTTTCTAAGCTTGACTTGACTTCTGGCTTTCATCAGATTAGAGTGGCACCAGAGGATGTCCACAAGACAGCGTTTCGCACTCACGACGGCCATTACGAGTACCGAGTAATGCCGTTCGGTCTTTGCAATGCTCCGTCCACATTTCAGGCTACCATGAATGAGGTCTTTCGTTCTCTGCTGCGTAAGACTGTAATTGTCTTTTTTGATGACATCGATCTTGGTATTCAGCACTTCTATGGCAGAACACTACGGCCATCTCTCTCAGGTATTCTCTATCCTTGACACTCATCAGTTTCATCTTAAGCCCTCTAAGTGCTCGTTTGGGCAGAGGCAAATTGCATATCTTGGCCACATTGTATCAGACGGAACTGTGGCTCCCGACCCTGATAAAATACAAGGGGTTATTGACTGGCCCACTCCCAAATCCACCAAGAGCCACTACAAAAAAAACAGTGTTTAGCGACGGATTTTAGCGACGGATATGTGGTCCGTCGCTAAAATCAAAATTAGCGACGGATTTTACACAAAATTAGCGACGGATTGAAAACAAGGTATTTAGCGACGGAAATTGGTTAAATTAGCGACGGATTTAACATGGCGCGAAAATTGAAAAAAAAAATTTGAATTAGCGACGGAAATCCGTCGCTAATGTTTGGAAAATTGTGCCACTGACCGTTGCAGTTGATTTGACACGTGACAGACATTAGCGAGGGAAATCCGTCGCTAAATCCGTCGCTAACGGGTAATTTTTTTTTATAAACCCGAATCCTTCCTCTTCCTCTTTCATTTCTTCCTCTTCCTCTTTCATTTCTTCCTCTTCTCCGTTTTTTCCTCTCTTTCATTTCTTCCTCTTCCTCTTTCATTTCTTCTTACCACCACCACCATCATCTTCTCCCTTCAACACCACACCACACCATCCTCTTTCATTTCCTCTTCTTCCTCTTTAATTTCTTTTCCTTCTCCATTTTCCTCTTCCTCTTTCATTTCTTCCTCTTCCTCTTTCATTTTTTCTTACCACCACCACCATCATCTTCTCCCTTCAACACCACACCACACCACACCACACCACCACCACCACCACCACACCATCCTCTTTCATTTCCTCCTCTTCCTCTTTAATTTCTTTTCCTTCTCCATTTTCCTCTTCCTCTTTCATTTTTTCTTACCACCACCACCATCATCTTCATCTTCTCCCTTCAACACAACACCACCACCACCACACCATCCTCTTTCATTTATTTTCCTTCTCCATTTTCCTCCCCAACCCCTTATCTCTCCCTCTTTCTATCTGAGATTAGCATTTTTTTAAAAAAAAAAAGAGATTAGCGACGGATTTTAGCGACGGATTTCCGTCGCTAAAATTGGTCAGTGTCACTGTCAAATCAGCTGCAACGGTCAGTGTGCACAGTGTTTAGGGACGGATTTTAGCGACGGATTTTCCGTCGCTAAAATTAGCGACGGATTGTATTCCCTCGCTACCCAATTAGCGACCAGCTTTTTAGCGACGGAATTGGTCCGTCGCTAATTCCGTCGCTAACAGTAATTAGCGAGGGAAAAACAGGCATTAGCGAGGGAAAAATCCGTCGCTAATGTGCTGTTTTTTTGTAGTGAGCTTACGTGGGTTTTTGGAATTATCCGGGTTCTATCGCCGTTTTGTGAAAGGATATGCTAATCTTGCTCACCCCCTTACCTCCTTGTTAAAGAAGAATTCATTTGAGTGGTCTGACAGTGCTCAAGAGGCTTTCGAGGCATTAAAATTGGCTTTATCTTCTGCTCCTATATTGTCACTGCCTGATTTTACTATTCCCTTTGTTATACAATCTGATGCTTCCGGTTATGCCATGGGTGCCGTGTTGTTGCAGAATAACCACCCTATCGCTTATTTTAGTAAGTTGTTTTGCCCTCGGATGTCTAAGGCATCTACTTATTTAAGGGAATTACATGCTATTACTTGTGCAGTGAAGCGTTGGCGTCAGTATCTTTTGGGTAATTTTTTCATTATTCAAACGGACCACCGTAGTCTCAAGGAATTACTTACGCAGGTTATCCAGACACCAGAACAACAGTTTTATTTGTCAAAATTGTTGGGTTATCATTATGAGATTCATTACCGGTCTGGGAAGACCAATGTTGTTGCTGATGCTCTCTCTCGGTGCCCTGAGATCCCTATGGCCAAATTGCAGCTGCTGTCCACTCCTCAGTTTCTCTTCATTGACGAGTTGCGCCAGGAATTAACTAATGATGGGCCTTATCAAGACCTGTGCCAAAAGGTCCTTGCTGAACCACTGCATTTTCCTGATTACACCTTGAATAATGGTCTCTTGTTATGGAAAGGCAGAATATGGATTCCTGCTAATTCACGGTTCAAATTGTTGTTGATGAAAGAGTTTCATGAAACATTGATTGGTGGTCATGCTGGGATTGTCAAGACTTTGAAGTGCCTCTCCGCCAACTTCTATTGGGATTCCATGCGTAAAGATATTAAGGAGTTTATTACGAACTGTCTTGTATGTCAGCAGACAAAGTATGTCACTGCCAAACCAGGGGGTCTTTTACAACCGCTGCCAGTACCTTCCAATGTCTGGGAGGATATCTCAATGGATTTCGTTACTGGGCTGCCAGTTTCCGGGGGGTATTCTGTGTTGTTTGTGGTGGTTGATCGGTTTTCAAAGTATGTGCATTTGGGTGCTTTACCCGCTCATTATACGGCTTATAAAGTGGATGAACTGTTTGTTCATTTGGTTTGTAAGCATCATGGTTTACCACGTAGCATTGTTTCAGACCGAGACCCGGTCTTCATCAGCAAATTCTGGACTGATTTATTTAAATTCAGTGGCACCTTACTTAGAATGAGCTCTCCTCTTATCATCCGCAGTCTGACGGGAAAACGGAGGTCACCAATCGAACGATTGAGCAGTATTTGCGTGCTTTTGTGCATCACAAACCTTCTCTATGGCACCGTTACTTGCCTTGGGCTGAATATCATTATAACACTTCCTTTCATTCATCTGCTGGCATGACTCCTTATGAGATAGTTTATGGGAATCCACCCCCTACCATCCCCTGTTATGTGCCTGGTTCTTCTATGGTTGCTGCCACTGATGAATTATTAGCCACTCGTGAGGAAATGTTGGCCCTGTTGAGAAGAAACTTGGCAAAAGCTCAAGCAAGAATGAAAACTCTTGCTGATGGTAGGCGCAGGGAAGTCTCTTTTGAACCAAATGCTTGGGTGTTTGTCAAATTGCAGCCTTACAAACAAACTTCTCTGACTGGACAGAAATTTAGCAAGCTTCATAAGCGTTATTACGGTCCATATCGCATTATTGAGCGTGTGGACAATGTGGCCTACAAATTGGAGCTCCCTTCATATTCAAAGATTCACAATGTGTTTCATTGTTCTCTCTTGAAACCATACCATGGCACTCTACCTCCATCGGTTGATCTCTTACCTCCTGATGCAGTAGAAAATTGTCCCTTGCTTTCTCCTCTTGCTGTCATGGATTCTCGGACTGTAGACATTGATGGCCACGAGCGTGTTCAAGTGCTGGTGCAGTGGGCCGGCCTCCCTCCTGATGACACTTCTTGGGAAGATTTGCAGGAGCTTTGCCAATCTTACAACCTTGAGGACAAGGTTGTTCTTGATGGGGTAAGTATTGATACAGCTGCTGATATTAGTGGTGTGATTAGTAACTCCAATGATGTTGGGCCAGATACTGCCAGTCCATCGGATCAGCCCATAGCAGCTGCTAGCAGGCCCAAGCGTATCACTCAGCTTCCTAACAAGTACCGTGACTATGTCACTTACAAATGAGAATAATTTGTTTGTTGTTTCATTTCTATAAGACTATAGTACTTTCTAGAAGCTGTATGAGTCAGCATTCTGTTATTATTTGCTGAGCTGTGTAATCTGATACTAGATTCTCATGTTGCTTTAATATCTGGTTGTTACCTTAGTGGAGGATCATCAATGAAAATTTATCAAATTCAATTCCTCTCTTTTCCCTTGCTTTAGGAGGTTCTCTCAGACCTCATAATTCTGAGATCTCTCCCCCCCCCCCCTTCTTATCATATATGACTCATCATACGCAGATCTAAACTATATGGTAATATAAACAATTTTGACTTTCTCATTCATGCTATTGATAATTTATGACATCAATTTCAGATTTATGTTTGTTTAAGACATTATAATTTTTTGTCTAGCGGGATTATTTTGGTGGCCGCAAAGTTTGTTTAAGTGTTTTAATTCCAAATCCAAAACAATATAACCTATTGTCGGATGACAACTTCAGCTTGCCTTGTTGCTAAAGCTATAATCTAGACAATTCTTTTTGCTTATGTCATTTAGATTATTACTATAATAATCTATGTGGCTTCATAAGAATCAAGACTGCCACGTAGGAATAGACCCTTCCACATGAGCAAAGGGTTAGCCACATACGATTAAACAAAAAGAGTTAGATTGTCATTCAACAGAAAGGACTAACGTATATTAACTTTGTAAAGTTAAGGGATCGGAGTGGGAAAAAATTGGACCAAAGTGAAAATTAAAATGAAATTAAGAGATAAAAGTGCAATTTAGCCTAATCTTTTTCATGCTTTTAATTCTGTCTCAGCCCCTCCAAACGATTCCAACAGAACATAAGAATTTGGTAAATGGCAACATCTTTATATTTAAATCCCATAGTAGTCTCCACTCTCCATGTGGGCCCTCCCCCACATTTTGGAGCCAAATTTCCCTCCCCTTCCCTCCTTTTTTGTTTCCTTCCCCAAAACTCCCCCCTTCCCTCTTTTTCCCCCCCTTTTTCTTCCCTCTCTTTTTTTACTTCTTATTTTTATATTTTTAGGTACTTTACGGCCCACCCTTTAAAAATTTTAATTGTTCAAATAGGTAAAGTTTGTTCCTTCATAATTGAATTAGTGAAAACGAAAATTAATTTTGCAACAAATTACGTAAAGTGTGATGCTAGACAGTGTGTTTTGGGGTAATTTAGGGCTCTAAAAAAATTTAATTGTTCAAGTATGCGAATTTTGTTCCTCGATAATCAATATTGTTAAAAAAATTAATTTTTTAACAAAATATGAAAAATGTGACGCTAAAAAGTGTTTTGGATTGCCTTATGATTCAAAAACAAATTAGAGGTACAAATACATGGAGTTCGTTTCTCAATAATTTGTTTGGTCTAACCAAAAATTAATTTCATACCAAAATATGTAAAGTATTACGCTAAGCAGTGTGTTTTGGGGTGTCCTAGGTTTTAGAAAAAATTTAGATTCTATAAATACACGGAGTTCGTTTCTCAATAATTAGTTTGGTCAAACCAAAAAAAAATTTCGTGCCAAAATTCGTAAAGTACGACGCTAGGCAGTGTGTTTTAGGTTATTTTAGTGTTTGGAATTTTTTTACCTGTTCAGATATGTAAAGTTTGTTTCTCAATAGCCGGTTTGGTGAAAAAATATAGTTTCATGACAATACGTAAAGTGCGATACTAAGCAGTGTTTTTGGCTACTTTAACCATCGAAAAAAATTTAACTTTTCAAATACTCAAAGTTTTTTAGACTTTTTCTTCTTATTATCTATAGATGTTCAATTTCAATGTATTTGTTAATTAAAAATGATATTTTTAACTATAGTTTACAATGTTAAATACTTCTACAAGATATAGTTACTTTTATCTTCACTCATGCATTGCTATAATATTTATGTCACACTACTGCTATAATGGAGCTTTTCTTTCTTCAAGGAACATTTTTTGAGATTAGTCGTTGTGTGATGTGTAACCAACCACTACCCATTCAAGTGGATATTCCTCACAAAATACACATCAAGGAAACCCTAATCATGCTATCTTTGGATTATGCATCTTATGTATTTTAACTTTCTACTTAAAATTATGACTATAGATTATGTTTATGGAACAATTTGTCTGGATTATGACTGTTCACTTTAATTTTGCTCTTAAGTTCACAATTGTCTTTTTTTATATTTAAACAAGGATTTTCCAAATTAGAATTTAGCCAATAAATTTTCCTGCTTCCACAATTCTATATTTAATAGAGCTTTTACCCCGTGCAACGCACGGGTCAATGCACTAGTTTTCCCGTAGTTAGCATAAATTAGAAAAACTTAAATAGAAGGCTGATAAATCCAATGCATATAGACATCATGCTCTACTAAATCTTGCATTATTAGCTAGTATTTTGATTTTGATTACCCACACAAGGACTAAGTTTGAAAAACCAGCTTCAGGATGTCCTTTTGTTTCCATATTAATTCCTCAGTTGTCAGTGTTTTTTGACCCTCATTGGTATTTTACCCCTACAACTTCAAGTACAGACATTAAATCTGTACAATGAACAATTAATTTCGTTGATTTCTTACGGTGGAATACCTAACTTAATGAAGTGCAATTATGATCGGTCTACTATAGGCAAGAATTATATCCACAACTTACTTCACATATTGCTCGTCTCAATCAGAGTAATTATTAATTGCATTACTTCCCGCCATGTTATTTTGAACTACATATCTCTTTCATGGACGTTACTCAACTTAACTGCTGTAGCAGGACATTTCAACAAATATTGTCCACATTATTAATAACATGTTATACCAACGAAACAATATGTATGAACACTACTGCAAACAAAAATGCAGCAATTCACCAACATGGTGTACCACGTACAACTTCACAAGTGTAGATTTGAGTTCGTTAACTATGTGTCAAAGGTTTGATCCTAAACCGGTGCATATGGAAAAATATATAGTAGGAGAATTCAACCCCTTAAATGAATCTCAATACCTCGGAGGATTCGTCTCTGCAGTTACACGCAAGAGATACCTTGTTTTAAAAAAAATGCAGCAGTTCACTTACTCTAGAGTCTAGATCATAGGAAAGAAATGACAGTTCTACTCATCTTTGCTATAAATTGTAGCACGGCACATGTATTAATTGATGAAATAATATTAGCACAAAAAATCATGAAGGTTGAGTTCATAAGAATGAAGAGCACTTATAAAAACTATATACATTACCAATCAAGAGGTTGAAATCAAACAAAATGCAGTCATGTATTATTGGACATGCAAAAATTCAGATCTTACAAAACAAGTAATTGCAATTTAGCTTGAGATATAGTACAATTAGTCCTATCGAAAGCATTGCTTATTTGCTATATATAAATTGAGGGGCAAATATTCTGATTTCTGAAGTATGTGGTTTCAATTGCAGGACCACTGTCATTCTCTAGAACCAATATTCACAATCACATGCAGTCACATGGGTGTGACACTAGAACATATATATCGATGGATGAAAATAAGAGCAAGAATAATTATCCACAACGGAAAATCTCACTTCTAATAGCAACTTGCAAGTGATAGCAAGAAGCCTCAAAGACACAAGTATGAGTGTCACAAGAGAATATATATATATCAGTATCAAAAGGGAAGCGAAGCAGTTAATTTGTGATGTCAGATAAAATTGTCCCAAGTAAAGGAAGAAGTACACTAACTCTCTTGCATGCATGTTAAAATATCATAATCATAGAAATTGTATGGTTTGATCATCGTATAATGATTAGGACAGGGATATTCGTAAATTAAATCAAGACTTCAAGAGTACAATTTTTTGAGTAGAATAAGGTGTACAGTTCCTTAAAGCGTATCACGTGGCCACTTAATAAATGATGGAAACTCACCTCCTTGGGCTAACTGAAGCAAAGGAGACACTAGGTGGGTCACTTCTCATTGATTTTCCAATTCTTAAGAAGGAAGAATGGTAACAAAAATAACCACTGATAAAAAAATTAAGATTATATCAATCCTTCCCTAAACACTCCCATTGTTTCTCCCAGCTTCTTTTATTTTATATATAATGACTTTTCATCTAAGTGGTATCACTACTTAATCTCTTCATAATTTTGATGAACCAAAAGAATCTTGAACAAGCACACAGAACAAACTTCAGAATAATGACTCAAATGTCAAATGACATGAGCTTGTTAAGCAAGTCTCACTGTCTAAGCTTCCTTATACTCCATAGATCCAATGAGATAAAAATAACAACTCATTTTGCGTTGCATACCCACTTTAAAGTGGTCCCACTATTATGTTGGGTATGGGGCTCCCTTCCTATGTGGAGAAAGTCCTAAATAATTTAGCCTATTATGTTTCTCACTTGTTATAAGTGGAGAGGGTTAAATTAGGGTTAGGAAAGAGAGAAATTCGGAATAGAGAGCAGCCACCAAAAGAGAGAAGAGAAGAGAGAGAGTAATTCTCGTTTTTCTCAAACATGTCACCGTAAAAGTGAGATTCTGGATTCGTTAACCGTTGGATCGTCTTCGTTTTTGGACAGCTGGTTCGTGAGAGATAGTTCTACATTTTGACCGTTCGGATCGTAGAAACGAGGTCTGAGGAGAGAGAAAACGTCTTCGAACTGAAGCTGTAGTCTTGAGTATTTTCATCTTCTTGTTCTCAATTTGTAAGCTTTTGTGCTTTGTTGTTTTGGCTAGTTATTGGCACGGTTTGTGCATCTTGTTGAGACTCTCTTGTACCCTTATTTGATTATAGTGGAGGTATTTCTTTGGTCTGGACGACCCGTGGTTTTTACCCTTTTCTTTGAGGGGTTTTCCACGTTAAAAATATTGGTGTTCAATTGTGCGTTTTTATTGCGTTTTATTTGCCGCCACGTATTCATTGTTGCTCCTCATAGGTTCTTGCAAGTTTGGGGAATTTATTTCCGCTGCATATTGCTCTATTATTACGTTTATGTGTTGATTCCCCATCAGAGTGGCATCAGAGCTCTTGGTTAGGGGCTGTTTTACTTGCTTGAATGATGGAGGCAAATATGAATACAAAGATAGTTTCTTTGACTGGTACAAATTATCATTTGTGGAAGGGCAAGATGAAAGATTTGTTGTTTGTGAAAAAAATGCATCTTCCTATTTTTGGTAGTAAAAAGTCGGATTCTACATCTGCCGAAGAATGGGATTTTGAACATCAACAGGTATGTGGTTTCATTCACCAATATGTAGAAGATAATGTTTATAATCATATTGATAATGAGACAAATGCAAAAACCTTGTGGGAGAAGATAGAGTCCTTATATGCATCTAAATGAGGGAATAATAAATTGTTCTTGTTGAATAGCTTCATAAGTTTGAAGTATAAGGAGGGGACTTCTATTTCAGATCACTTGAGTGATTTTCAAGGGCTTCTTGTTCAAATGTCAGGAATGGGTATTAAATTTGATGATGAGCTTTTGGGACTATTTCTATTATTATCTTTACCAGATTCTTGGGAGACATTTCGGGTTTCTATAACGAGTTATGCTCCTAATGGTATTGTTTCTTTGGAAACATCTATGGGTGGTGTACTTAATGAGGAGATGAAAAGGAAGGCACAGGGTTCTTCATCTCAATCCGAGGTACTTGTCACTGAAAATAGGGGGAAAGTACTCAAAGAAAGGAAACAAAGGGTGGTAGAGAGAAAAGCAGAAACAAGTCCAAGTCTCGATTTGAAAATGTGGAATGCAATTATTGTCCCAAAAAAGGGCACATACAAAAGAATTGTTTTCAGAGGGAGGGGGAGAATAAAGACAGGAAAGGTAAGCATAAACAAAGGGATAATGATGATTATGATGATCGGGTTACTACTACTATTGGTGATGACCTTATTATTCTCCGTGATCATGAGACAATTAATCTTGTGTCAGATGAGAGCACGTGGATAGTTGATACTGGTGCTACATTGCACGTTACACCTAAGAAGGAGTTCTTCACATCTTATACTCCAGGTGACTTGGAGTGTTGAGGATGGGTAATGATGGTGTACCTAAGGTAATTGGTGTTGGCGATGTTTGTTTGCAAACCAACATGGGAATGCGCTTATTGCTTAAAGGAGTCAAACATGCTCCCGATGTTCGTTTTAATTTGATTTCTGTGTCTATGCTTGATGATTGTGGTTATGATAATCACTTTGGTGGTGGAAAGTGGAAACTCAGTAGAGGTAACTTGGTTTTGGCTAGAGGGAAGAAAATTTCTAAACTGTATTGGACAAAAGCTATGGTTTCTATAGACAGTGTGAATGTTGTGCATATGGAAGCATCTTTGTGGCACCGAAGGCTTGGTCATATCAGTGAAAAGGGGTTAAATGTCTTAGCCAAAAAGGATGTGCTTGTAGGTTTGAAGAATGCAGATTTGGATAAATGTTCTCATTGCATGGATGGTAAACAAACTAGAGTATCATTCAAAAAGCATCCTACCTCTAGGAAGTCAGAGCTACTTGAATTGGTGCATTCTGACGTTTGGTGCCCTCTAAAGGTAAAATCTTTTAGTGGGACGCTTTATTTTGTTACTTTTATTGATGACTGTTCTAGGAAATTATGGGTTTATGCCTTGAAGACAAAAGGCCAAGTGTTGGAGAAGTTCAAACAGTTTCATACTTTGGTTGAGAGGCAAACAGGTAAGAAGTTGAAACGTGTTCGTACCGACAACAGTGGTGAGTATTGTGGACCCTTTGATGATTATTGTAAGCAGCAGGGTATTGCACATGACTACTCCTCAGCTAAATGGTTTAGCAGAGAGGATGAATCGAACACTAGTTGAGAGAGTGAGGTGTATGCTCTTGAAAGCTAAGTTGCCCAAACACTACTGGGGTGAGGCGCTGTACACGGCAGTGCATGTTATTAATCTCAGTCCCGCTGTTGCTTTGAATAATGATGTTTCAGATAAAGTTTGGTTTGGGAAGAAGGTCAATTATGATCATTTGAGAGTCTTTGGTTGTAAGGCCTTTGTGCATGTTCCAAAGGATGAAAGATCCAAGTTGGATGCAAAGTCAAAGCAATGTATTTTCATTGGTTATGGTCAAGATGAATTTGGTTATAGGTTGTATGATCCTATAGGGAAAAAGCTTCTCAGAAGCCGTGATGTTGTTTTCATGGAAGACCAAACTATTGAAGACATTGATAAGGTGGAGAAGACCACACTCAAGAAAGATGACAACTTGTCAGATGTTGATCCAGTTCGGTTACCTATTCAGAATTTAAATAGTGTTGATGGTAATGTTCAAAATGGTGAGCCACATGTTGATGATCAACTTGAAGATGGGTTACATATTTCAGTTAATGATGAGGAGGAGAATGAGATGTCAGAAGATGAAAATCCTGGTGAGGCTTCTGAGTCATCTCAAGCTCAACTCAGAAGGTCTAGCAGGGGAAGACAACCATCTACAAAGTATAATTCTGATGAGTATGTGACAATGACTGATGAAGGGGAACCTGAGTATTTCCAAGAGGCCATGGAGAGTGAAGAAAGTCAAAAATGGCTGGATGCAATGCATGGTGAGATGAAGTCATTGCATGATAATCACATTTATGATTTGGTGAAGTTTCCAAAAGGTAAAAGGGCTTTGGAAAACAGGTGGATTTATAGAGTGAAACATGAGAGTAACTCTAAGTCTCCAAGGTATAAAGTCAGATTAGTGGTGAAGGGTTTCCATCAAAGAAAGGGTGTTGATTTTAATGAAATTTTCTCACCTGTGGCAAAGATGTCATCGATTAGAACCGTGTTGAGTTTGGCGGATACTCTAGATTTAGAGGTAGAGCAAATGGATGTAAAAACAACTTTCCTTCATGGTGATTTGGAGGAAGAGATCTACATGAAACAACCTGATGGTTTCCTTGTTGAAGGCAAGGAAGACTATGTATGTAGACTAAGAAAGAGTCTATATGGTTTGAAGCAGGCTCCAAGACAATGGTACAAGAAGTTTGAGTCAGTTATGTGTGATCAAGGAAATAAGAAGACTACTTCTGATCATTGTGTCTTTGTTATAAATTTTTCTAATGATGATTTCATTATCCCGTTGTTATATGATGATGACATGCTTATTGTAGGGAAAAATATTTTCTAGATTGACAGGTTAAAGAAGCAGTTGGGAGAGTCTTTTGCCATGAAAGACATGGCAGCAGCTAAACAGATTCTTGGTATAAGAATCATGCGTGACAGAAAGGAGAAGAAACTTTGGCTATCACAAGACCATTATATTGAAAGAGTGTTGCAGAGATTTCAAATGGAAAACTCTAAGGCGGTAAGCACTCCTCTTGCTACTCATTTTAAGTTGAGTTCCAAACAAAGTCCTTCAAATGAAGATGATAAAATTGATATGGAACGAGCTCCTTATGCATTTGCTGTGGGTAGTTTGATGTATGCAATGGTGTGTACAATACTAGATATTGCACATGTTGTTGGTACAGTCAGTAGAATTTTGTCAAATCCAGGTAGAGAGCATTGGAATGCTGTGAAATGGATTTTAAGGTATCTTCGTGGTACTACTTGTATGAGGCTTTGTTTTGGAGGTGACAAACCCACCTTAGTGGGGTACTCCGACTCTGACATGGCTGGAGATATTGATTCTAGGAAGTCCACTTTGGGGTATATGATTAAGTTTGCAGGGGAAGCTGTGGCTTGGCAGTCCAGGTTGCAAAAGTGTGTAGCATTGTCTACTATAGAGGCAGAGTTCATTGCCATTACCGAAGCATGCAAATAGTTGATATGGTTGAAGAAATTCTTGTAGGAGCTTGGTTATGTTCAGGACAAATATTTCTTATTTGTTGATAGTCAAAGTGCTATTCATCTTGGTAAGAATCCGACTTTTCATAATAGGTCCAAACACATTGATGTGAGGTATCATTGGATACGTGATGTTTTGGATGCTAAGTTGTTGGAGTTAGCTAAAGTTCATACAGATGATAATGGTTCAGATATGATGACTAAAGCATTGCCAAGAGAGAAGTTTCAAATTTGTTGTGATATCGCCGGTTTGGCGATCACCTCCACATAGTTGTGAGGGGGAGATATGTTGGGTATGGGGCTCCCTTCCTATGTGGAGAAAGGCCCAAATATTTTAGCCAATTATGTTTCTCACTTGTTATAAGTGGATAGGGTTAAATTAGGGTTAGGAAAGAGAGAAATTCGGAAGAGAGAGCAGCCACCAAACAAGAGAAGAGAAGAGAGAGTAATTCCCGTTTTTCTCAAACCTGTCACCGTAAAAGTGAGATTCCGGATTCGTTAACCGTTGGATGGTCTTTGTTTTTGGACAGCTGGTTCGTGAGAGATAGTTCTGCACTTTCACCGTTTGGATCGTCGAAACAAGGTCTGAGGAGAGAGAAAACGTCTTCGCACTGAAGCTGTAGTTTTGGGTATTTTCATCTTCTTGTTCTCAATTTGTAAGTTTTTGTGCTTTGTTGTTTTGGCTAGTTATTGGCACTGTTTGTGCATCTTGTTGAGACTCTCTTGTACCCTTATTTGATTATAGTGGAGGTATTTCTTTGGTCTGGACGACCCGTGGTTTTTACTCTTTTCTTTGAGGGGTTTTCCACGTTAAAAATATCGGTGTTCAATTGTGCGTTTTTATTGCGTTTTATTTGCCGTCACGTATTCGTTGTTGCTCCTCATAGGTTCTTGCAAGTTTGGGGAATTTATTTCCGCTGCATATTGCTCTGTTATTACGTTTATGTGTTGATTCCCCATCATATACCACATCATCTTTAAATAACATTTTAAGCAATTTATACACATTTTAGTCCAATTATAAAAAAGTTAAGCAACTCTTAAGCAATCCACACTTTTATACATACTTTACTTCAAATTATAATATTAATTTGTTTATTTTAATTAATACGTGAAAGAATATTAAATATGAGAAATAAACATTATTAATTAATTTTTCCCGCCTATAGACGCTGAAACCCTCTTTTCTTTTACTCTTTCATTTTGCTGCTTTTTGACCCTTTGGGTGGAACACTCGTCTTCAACTAAACAATCAATTGGTACCTCTTGGTTTGAATGAGATATATATCTTCGCTCGTTTTGAAGAGTTATCAATTGTCGTCCCTTTCATTTTGGTTCATTTTTCAACAACCGTCGTGCTTGCTCAAATTTAATACTTTCACCTATAGTATCTGTTCGGTACTGTGCTTTCGACATTGGTGGTCGGTATTATGTAGTTAGTAGGTGTTTTATCCTTGATTCTGTTTTAATGTTCAGGTCTTGAGATGTTCGATGTTCGTCGATCTTGAGGTGTTCGATGTTCTCGATCTTGAGGTGTTCGATGTTATCGATCTTGAGATGTTCGGTGTTGTCGATCTTGAGGTGTCCGATGTTGTTCCTGCAATAACACTCCGACGCTCAAGTCAGTATTTGAGTTTATCAGTATTGTGTTGGAAAAGTGCTTACCATTTAATGAGCATTGAATGCTGTATTTATAGATTTTGAGTGGTGTCTGCTGTGGTCGATTTGGGCCGTCCGATCTTGCAGAGTGATCTTGGCCATTGAAGAATGGACCCTGTTTCTATGTAATGGGCCTCTGAATAATTGGGTTTTGCAGGATGTGTGAATAGCAGAACTTCTATTTACCATAACAGTGGCCCCCCAAGTCTGGTCGCTTGAGGAGCGATCTTGACTTGATAAAATGACGAAGGCCTGTGTTTTTGGCCTTTTCAGTAGAAATTTCCTTGCTTTGAGCTAATATCGAGCTTGAATTTTTGGTCGACGTTAAATAACCGTCGAGTTTCTGAACGAGGTAGAAAGTTTTTGGAATCAAGCGAGCTTCCGAGTGAGGCAGACAGTTTCTTGGAATCAGTGCTGCTTGGGAATCAGTGCAATCTTGGAATTAGTGCCATTTTTACTGTTTCGGACCAGACGTGATTTCACAGTGGCGGCGCATGATGGTGACGCTTTATTTTTAGTGTGCGAATCTGATGGACCTTGATTGGACGTGACGTTTCGACTTCTCGGCCCAAGCCCACTAATTCTAGCTCACTATAAATAAAGGGTCTCACCCTTTCATTTGATGCTTGGTGTTTATTTGTTTTGGATTGTCGACCTTCGAGAGCTCCCGAGCTTCTTTTTCGAGGAAAAACGAGTTTAGAGAGTTTTTTGAAGTGCTTTTAAGGTCGATTTCTTCAGATCAGCAACTGCAATCTTTCCTGACAAGGTCAATTTCGCAGCTCCGTTTCTAGGTTAGCTACTTCTTTTTATTTTCTTTCCTATTCTTTTTGTTGTGCCTGGACCTCCCCCAGTCCTCTACGATCTCAGAATGGGGGTCGTCAGGTCGGGTTCCGATTTGTTTCGCGAACCCGGTTTCGATCTTAACCCTGACATTTCGTCCCCCACTTCTGCAGATTCGTCCTGGCGAGGACAAAACAAACCCGGAGAGACGTTACTCAGTATTGTAAGGATTTTACGAACGTGATGGCTTCTGGTGGCGAAATTCCTGAAGTTCGTACCGATCCTCTTGAAGTCGTCGTTCCTGACGTACAGGAACATTCTGCTTCTGCCCCTATGAGCGATAAGGCGGAAGACAATTTTGAGGGTGAAAGCTCTTCTCCTGTGAGAGATGCTAATGAGCCAAACGAGAGTGCTCCTGAGGATATGGAGGAGGATCGTTTGGTGGATGTGATGACCATTACCTCCGAGTCTGATGAGGAAATTCATTTGGAGGGAACTGAGGGGTCCGAGGTCGATCTCGGGACAAGTTTCGAGCCTGCTGATGGGTCCGAACGGGGCGATGCGGAAACGCAAGTTGAATCTCGCCCTTCTAGCCAACCAGGCTCTAGTCGACCTTCTGTTGCTTCTATTGATGGTTACTCGAGCACTGGCTGTGGGGACCTCGACATACCGGTACGAGAGGTTTCTCAATACGATTGGGTGTCAAAAAACATTTTGGAGATCGAATCGTTGTACCAGCATGGCTTTAATTTGGAGACGGTTGGTAGGAAAGCTTCTGGGAGGTCGAAGCGAGTTTGGAGGATTGAGGGTATGAAGAAGGGAGAGCATGTGGCATTGTGGCCCGGAGAGCTTAAGTTCACCTTGTACCATATGCTGATCAACGAAATGAATATCCGGCCTCCTTTCACCTGGTTTGAGCAGACGGTTTTGGCGAGGTTAGACGTACCCCCATCCCAATTGCATCCAAATGCGTGGGCTTTCGTTCGGGCTTATGAATTAATGTGCATTCATTTGGATAGACCGGTCTCACCGTTGCTATTCTTCCATTTGTTCGAGATTAATCGGAATAGTAGCGAAAATAAGTCCGGTCGTGAGCATGTTAGTCTTCGCTCGAGGCGAGGGGCCAAGGTTTTTAAGGCCTATGCAGACTCGCTGAGGGGAAACTGGAAGGAGTTGTATTACTGGGTCGAGCCGGTGACCGATGAAGCGATTCAGAAGGTAGGAAAGCTTAGCGAGTGTCATACCCCAATTTTGTCCAGCTTAGATCAAAACCCTAATTTTCCACAAAAATAAGTAAGTTGAGGAGTGAGAAGCATCATGCATTGCATTTTGAGTCCTAAAAGTCATTCCAAAGTTTCTAAAATCATTTTTAGAGTTGAAATGCACTTTTTGGGTAAATCAGGTTTTTTGAGCCCAAAAGGGTATTTTGGTCATTTCACAATAAAAATGATAATTTCTCATGAAGGTCATTGAGCATGCATTCTAAGATTCTAGAGGTCATTTCTAGGGTTATAGATTCATTTTTGAAGTGGAAACGCATTTTTCGGGCAAATTAGGGTTTTAGAGCCCAAAAGGGTATTTTGGTCATTTCACAATAAAAATGATAATTCCTCATGAAGGTCATTGAGCATGCATTCTAAGATTCTAGAGGTCATTTCTAGGGTTATAGATTCATTTTGAAGTGGAAACGCATTTTTCGGGCAAATTAGGGTTTTAGCGTCAAAAAGGGTATTTTGGTCAATTGTAACGGTTTTTTTCAAAAAGGCTCAAAAAAAATATATATAATTAAAAATATGAAATCTGAAATCAGAAATGAAAAATGAATAATAAAATAATATTGGATGTTTATTGTATTTTTAGAATTAGGGCTAAGTCCTTTTAGGTGTTTTTTGCTTTTATCCATTTTTGGCCAAAGTAAGTACCAATCTCACAAGCAAACCATCTCCCTCACTCCACCCTTAAGCTCCACGCCTCCCATCACCTTCAGCCCACATCAAGTTCACATCAAGCCTTTCATCAAGCACACCTTTGAATACACAACATGTTTTTACCTTCCTTCTCTCTACACCACAAAATACACACTAATTCCTTTACTTCCCTCACACAACCCTTAACCCATGGGAGCTTGAGGCTACTCTCATTTCAGACCCTAGCACACAATACTCTCCTCTCCTCTCTCTCAAAAAACGAAAACCCTCTCCTCCATCTTCTCTACACAATTTCTTCAACCATAAAATAAAAAAGCTTGATAATCCTTCATCATTTTCAATAACTCTCCTTCCAAGCTTCCATAATCATCCAAGTTTCATCAAAATCCACCCAAGGAAGAGGATTTGCGTGAGGATCTAGATTGTTGGAGGTGTTCTTCAAGTGTTCTTGCTCCTATTTTACATCTTTATTCCTTTTCTAGTTATTTCTTGAGGTAAGCCTATTATCTCTTGCATTTTAATTATTAACATGTAAATCTTTCTTCTACTCCTCTTTCCTTTCTCAAAAGGCTTAGAGGACTTGTTTCCAACATTATGACAAGGACATTGGGAGCCTTGGGTGTTGGCAATGAGTCCTTGGCCTTGAGGGGAATTTTCTTGTGTTTTAACCATGTAGTTTGTATTTTCACACTCATTTTCTCACTTTTCCATAAATAGAGGGCTTTCACATATTATATGCATCTTCTTGTTCATATCATAACTTTCAAGTTGAATTTTGGCTTGATTTATGGGTGTAGGGGTTTCGGTTTTGAGCCTTAGAATTTAGGGTTTTTGTTGCTTTTTTTTCACTCCTTGATTTATGTAAATAAAATGCATGATGTGCTTGATTTGCATGATTTGTTCTATGTGTTGATTATGAGTTTTGGCATGAAAAATTTGGTGTTTATGCTCATATAGGGGTTCGGCCATAGAGCCCATTTTTGTGCATAGTTTAGTGCTCAAAATGTGTTGTTTGATCTTGTGTAGATAAGTGTAATTGTGTTAGTGTGTTTTTGACTTTTAACCACCTTTTTACATTTTTACTTCACCATTTCATTAAGTAATTACCATTCACCTTTTTACATTTTTACTTCACCATTTCATTAAGTAATTACCATTCACCTTTTTACATTTTTACTTCACCATTTCATTAAGTAATTACCATTCACCTTTTTACATTTTTACTTTACCATTTCATTAAGTAATTACCATTCACCTTTTTACATTTTTACTTTACCATTTCATTAAGTAGTTACCATTTACCCTTTTTACATTTTTACTTTACCATTTCATTAAGTAATTACCATTCACCTTTTTACATTTTTACTTTACCATTTCATTAAGTAATTACCATTTACCTTTTTTACATTTTTACTTTACCATTTCATTAAGTAATTACCATTTACCTTTTTTACATTTTTACTTTACAATTTCATTAAGTAATTACCATTTACTTTTTTTTACATTTTTACTTTACCCTTTCATTAAGTAAATACCATTTGCCTCATGCATTTTTACTTTACCATTCACTAACTTTTTACTAAAAGTTTTACTACTTGTCAATTTGCAAAAATACCCAAAACATTTTCACACTTTGCATTTCATCACTTGTGTGACACATTCTTATGTTTGCACATTAATACTTGCATACTTTCATATGCTTACATGTTCATGCATTCATATATGCTTATGCCTCTTGCATTCTCGTACTCTCTTACATGTTCATGCATCCATTAATATCATGTCTTGCATTCATTATCATATGATCATGCATTCATTAACATGATATCTCGCATTCATTTTCACATGTTCATTCACCTAACCTAGAATACTCTATGCCTATGATTAATTGTATTTCTTTGTTCTTGATGCCATTTGAATGTCTCGACTTAATTGTGCACAAACCCTTTTGCACAATCATGTGCCCTTATAAGACTACCAACATGTGTAGCATAGAGATATATGTGCCCCTCTTGAGATTGCTCCCAACTTGTGTAGCAATTCCCCTTCACACATAAACACAATTGTTTTGAGAACTTTGTCTCGCATCTTTGACAATTAAATCTCTTGATTATATCGGCATGCTTAATCTTAGTTGATGGTCAACATGTTCATGATTGCTTGATTAGTTGAATATGTTTGAACTTCATTCATTCATTTTGCATTTGGTTTTGGACATAGAATTCGATTGAAAATGATTTATTTATTTTCTAAAAAACTCTTTTCCAAACCCATTAATTTACAAAAGGCATTTTCAAAGAGAGTTATTAGTAATGATTCATCATAACCTTTGTTAGTTTGATCATTATGAACGCTCTTCATTTTCTAAAACCTCATCAAAAAATCTTCATTTTTAAGGCGCTAGAACTACGTCGCTTTGATTCCCATTTGGGATACGTAGGAGCGAGCCACGTCCTCGTCAAGCACAACAAACCAAAATTAATTCGATTGCGAAAGCCCTTTTTGATCATCTAAAATAAAAACCGATTATCATTAATGATCACTCGCGCCGTTGCTGTTTGGTTGTTAATGATAATTTCATTTTCAAAAGAGTTAGTAGCGCGGCCACTCTAAACCGTTGTTGTTTGGTCGTCGCGAACACTCGAATCAAAAGCAAAACCGATTATCGTTAATGATCACTTGCGCCGTTGCCGTTTGGTTGTTAATGATAATTTCATTTTCAAAAGAGTTAGTAGCGCGGCCACTCTAAACCGTTGTTGTTTGGTCATCGCGAATCCTCACTCCTACTGCGAAAACTCATCTAAACAGACTAAAAAACAAAAACCTTTTTAGGACAACCAAGAACTACGTAGCTTTGAATTCTCCATCGCACCAGGAGATACGTAGGAGCGAGAGGCCAACTCTCGTCAAGCGCCAAAAACAAAAATTTTCATTAAGTCTTCTCACTCCCTTTTCAATAAAGAGGCAAAATAAAAGCATTTTCAAATCAACACTTCAAACCACACATTTAATTAAAGGTTCCCTTTCGGTAGAAAGGAGGTACGGGGTGCTAATACCTTCCCCATGCCTAACCGACCCCCGAACCCATATCTCTAGTTTTCGAAAGACCATCCGCCTTGTCTAAAAGACCTTTTTTCAATGTTTTGGTCTTAAAATTAAAATATTGGTGGCGGCTCCATACCTTTTCCACGTTGTACAATGAGAAGTCCGAACCGGATTTTTTGGGGTGCAACAGCTGGCGACTCCACTGGGGACACTTTTTTTTTTTAAAAAAAAGACGAGGGTCAAGCCTAGTTAACTTTGATGTGTGGTTTTAAAATTAATTGAGTTGAAAGCTTTGTTTTACTCCTTCTTTATTTATTCACGATGCCGTGTTCATGCATTCCTCAATTCCCATGTCCCCTATTCTCTGCTCCTTTTCTTAAGGTAAAAACATGCATTTCCTCCCATTCTATTATGATCCCTTCTTCTCCGCTCCCTTTCTTGAGGTAAGCAGTGCATATGACTGTTGAAATCTAGGTTGGATTATTGGTATTGTGATATTGAACCTTAGGGTAGACGACATGTTATTGTCTGCTATTGTTTGGACTGTTCTGGGTTTTCCTTTGCAGGTGGGGTACATGTGGGTAGTTTTAGGCGGTATGCCCTTGCTGCATACACTCACACCTTATGCTTACTATGCTTTGAGAGGGGCCCAAAACCCAAGGTCTGACAAAACTTAGGAGAGTGAAAACGAGTAGTGACTGGCAATTGGACCGTTGTCCTTCTGACTCTCACGAAAGTTTCAGCCAGAGTATGCTCTTTCATGAGGCCTCACACCAGATGGCGTTCCATCGTTGTGGGTGCTATTGTGAGAAAGAATTAGCTCTGGTAACCTGGTGAGGAAGTGACTAGAACTCACATGGGAGGAACATTTGAGTTGTCCTAGAACTTAGGTCCCCACCTTCGTAGGACACAAGGGGCATACCAAATTGTGTGTTGCATTGTAATCTAGGCATGTTTTCAAAAAAAAAGAGAAGGGAATTTTTCCAAAGAAATAAAAAAAGAAAGTAGAGAAAGAGCTGCCGTTGTAGCCTTTCTTTTGTCGGTCCGTACGAGGCAGTATGTGGTCCACTTTATTTTCAAAAAAGGAGAGAAAGAGTTGCCGTTGTAGCCTTTCTCTTACTAGGTCCATATGAAACCACGTACGGCCCGTATTTTTCAAAAAAAAACAATTTGAACTAATGCCAATAAAGATTTTGCCCTAATCTGCTCATGCATAAAATATCATCATCATTTTGCATGCATCCCCGCATTGCATACAACATAAGCTTTTACAGTTCATGCATGCATCCTTGCATTTCATCAAAGTTTGTTTGCCGAGGATCCCAAAGTGACAAAGAATCTTGCCATAGGCATGGTGTGGAATCAAAAGTGAAACAGCGTACACTCCGAGGTGTTTGTTTAAGTTTGAATGCATGGAATGTGCTTTGTTTCGCTTATTGATTCTAACCTTGTTGTGTTTCAAAGAAAAAATAATCAAAATCCACCGTTAAATCTATGGCAAGACATAGTACACCGTGATTCCCGGCACCAAGACAAACAGGAAATCATACATATTGCATTGCACTTGCATTCAAACAAGTATTAGCGCATACAGTCTTTTATCAAAAAAATCAAAAAAATCAAGAAAAATAAAAAAATTGTTATTTTCCACAAGTTTTTAGAAAACATACTACATGCATTTTTTTTCTTTGCATTACAGAAATAATCAAATAAATATCTCATGTTGCATGAATTTTTATGACCACCAGAGAGTTAAAAGCTTTATTTTGGAGAGAAGCCATGCATGCTAAAGTCAAAATCAAATTTTGTACTGTACTCTTCAAATGAAAAGCTTATAATTCCCCGACGCGATAAATCCACATTCATCCATTCGCATTCTTATTTCATTCACATTTATTCATTTGCATTCTCATTTCATTCGCATTCTCATTCCATGCGTATTTATCCAGTTTGCATTCTCATTCATTTGCATATTTACATCATGCATAAAAAAAAATGAGCATAATTCTAGAGAAACAATAATAATTCTAAAAAAAATTGTGATGAGAGGTGAGACGTTCTTGCGAAGTTTTTTTTATTCATCTTTGGGAAAGTTTAGTCTTACTTAGTTGCAAACTCAAGGTGTTTCAAGGCACTCGGTTTTTCAAAACAGCAGTTTGTTCACATTTTTCAACAAAGCATTGCATCTCACCCACCCCCATGATGAATGACCGAAATGGTCCACAAAAATGTTTCTTTCACGTTTTAACTAATGTTAACTCTCTGCGAAGCATTCGTGTAGTAACTTTTGTGTGACATGTGTCTTTATTTTTGTTTGAGTCAGTTAGTGTCCCTACATTGTCATCATCCCTCGCCCAAGTCTAATCCCACCCTGACCACCCATAAAGTACATATCCCCCAGATTAGTGCATAGTTGGCTTTTTGGTTGGTCCCCCTAATGAAATACCACTCTTGGTCCTCCATACTGGGGCAAATTTGTCATCACTAGATATCTTGTTAACATTGTATTCCTTGGGTGCAAGTCTTTTTAAAAGTAAAAAAATCAAAAAAGCTGGTTAGGTCGGAAACTCGTAAGAGCGGCCTAAGCAAAAATTAGAGCATGAAAAGAAATGAAGAAAAAAGAGAAAATATATGAAAATAGATAAATTATTGTCCTGGGGTTTAATTTTTGAGAAAACAAGCAATCATGATTTTGAAATGAAGTTTGGCCATCATTCCATATCCGAAAACACCTTAAGCCAAAAATCCCAAAAATCTCAATCACCATAGACAAGGATCAATCTCACATCGAAAATTGTGTATCACCTTTATCAGCTCACTTAGCTCAAAAGAAAGAGAAACAAAAACCACACCAAAAAAAAAAAGAAGAAAGTGGAAAAAGAGAGGATTGAAAAGGAAAAATCCTGAAAAAAGAAGCAAAAGTAGTAGAAATGGTGAGCTGATACCATTAAACGCATGAGAGATCCTTGTCTGAAATAAACCCTCAAACACTTCCTTTGGCCTATCCTCCATAAACCCTTGACCACGTTACAACCCTGAAACAGGTTCATTTTACCGTGAGGCACATAAGAGGTTCTCATCTCAATAAAACCTCAAATACCTCATTGAGCCTAATAACTCATTCTTTCATAAACCATTAACCTAGCCAAATCATACCACTAAAAAAAAACATCCGCCCCATCAACCCCAAACACTTCATTAAGCTCAATCATCCCCTTCTCCACATCACAACCCTAAAAAGTCCATTCTGATCAATGACCGGTTGCTCCTGTTTTCTCAAAATTTTAATCTTAGGACAAATAAGTTTATTTATTTATGACGTGTTTGCTCAAAAAAAAAAAAAAACAAACAAGCAGAAAAAAGAAAGCTGCTCAAAAGAAAAAACAAACAATCAAAAAAGGAAAGTTGGTAAAAAGGAGAAGGACTTGCACTCCAAGATGCATTCATGTTGCATTAAAACAAGGTCTAGTGGTCACCAAGTGGAGCCCCTCCTCATACTAAAAAGTCAAAACTTTCATTGCATTCGAGTTGTTCTTAAAGAGAACCAAAAGTGTGTACTAGGGGGCATTCCCTTCACCTCTCACTCCACTCAACTTTGGGGAGGTTTATTCATTGCCCACCCCATTCATATATCACCCTCAGTTCATAACCATCACCATAACTCTGTCGCCTTTCACAACCCCACTAGACGCAATCATTTGAAATACCATTCCAAAGTGGGGCAATCCCGTCACCCTTCACTCCACCTAAAGTCGGGGAAATTCGCCTTACGCCCATCTCATCCCCTCGTCATATTCACATCCATGAGACCACACCAGGGCAATTTCTCGACCCACCATGCTAAATACATCCTTTTGCAAACTCGAGTCGGGGCAACCTTGCTCTCGTCAAGATTGGGGCAACACCAAACGTCGTGGGTTGAGACAAAATCCCTTGTTTGCCACCCTTCATTCCAAAGTCATGGTATTTCCAATTCATTATTCCTCTACAACCCTGGCTGTTGTCACCACTAGACAGGGGCAAGTTATGCACTCATCACCAGTAGTCTAAATCGGGGCAGTTCCACCCTTCACGACTTTGGCAAAAACCTACCTTTCATACCCTCACATGCCATATCTGTCATACCAAGTCAACTGACTCATTCATCTGTATTTTCCCTACTCTACATGTTTATGCTTCAAAGAGAGAGAACACAAGTTAATAATGTGAAGTCAGAAACTCACTCAGCTAACTTTGTGGACCTAAAAATCAATCATCATGGGGCACCATCATAGGAGAGCAAAATAAGCGAGTTTGCAAACACGGTCAAATAGTTTTTGCACATCAGTGTCTGTGAATAACAACCTTGAGATTGCCATGTCTGAATTCAAACCTCTTTCCAAGGAATGATTATTCCAGAGCACTCACCTCTCTACCCCTCGCATCGAAAGTCTCATTTCTCATCTCAAAACAAAACACATTTG
Source organism: Astragalus membranaceus (assembly GCA_039519185.1). NCBI lineage: Eukaryota > Viridiplantae > Streptophyta > Magnoliopsida > Fabales > Fabaceae > Astragalus > Astragalus membranaceus. The sequence continues at coordinate 80,676,628 of CM076847.1, forward strand.
CATGCATACCATATCATAAATCATTGCACCATACATTGTATTTCAACAACAAGTCATGCATCTGCCACAACTATTGCATTTAAGCATTACCTGTGCGCATTCATCCATTTATTCAAAAAAAAAAGGAGAGAGAGAAAACCAAAAAGGCAAAAGTCATCCACATTGCACCCGTTGCCCCCACCAAAGCATAAATCATTCCATCATGCAGCCAGCAGTACATTTGCATTCGCATGTTATCTGTGTTCGCACACACAGCTTATCAATTTCTGTTTCCGACCAACTTCAACATCCATCATTCACGGGCCTTTTGTAGTCCATTTACTTTCACATTGCACACCTGTAACACTTTTTTGCTTCGATAGACGTGACAAGTGCCGGTCTCATCGTTGCCAAAAGCTTTCTACATCACCGATCATATCATTTGCTACGCATTCATGTGTTTCCTTTATTCACCATAGCATTTGCATCAAAAGTATCACATTCGCATCATGTTCACATTCGCATTGCATGCATCAAAAAAAGAAGCAAAATAAGTAAGAAAAAAGCAAAAAGAAAAATCCGTCCATCATTTCATCAGGTTCAACACCCATGGTATACCTATTTCATTCATCATCCCACGTTCATCACATTACATAGCAAAAAGACAAACAGGAAAATTCTTTAACCAGCTATCTCAGCACATGAGGGGGTCGCCTAAAGTTGGCCGCTTGTAGGGCTTTAGTGCTCGCCTTAACCCTTAGGGATTAGGTTGTTATCTTGTAGGGCTTTAGTGCTCGCCTTAACCCTTAGGGATTAGGTTGTTATCTTGTAGGGCTTCGGTGCTCGCCCGGATCCTTAGGGATTAGGTTGTTGTCTTGTAGGGCTTCAATGCTCGCCTGGATCCTTAGGGATTAGGTTGTTGTCTTGTAGGGCTTCAATGCTCGCCTGGATCCTTAGGGATTAGGTTGTTATCTTGTAGGGCTTCGGTGCTCGCCTGGATCCTTAGGGATTAGGTTGTTATCTTGTAGGGCTTTAGTGCTCGCCTGGATCCTCAGGGTTTTGGTTGTTATATTGTAGGGCTTTGGTGCTCACCTTAATCTTTGGGGATTAGGATGTTTACCTTATAGGCACTTGAAGTGTTGATCCTTAACCAAAATAAAAAGGAAGAAAATCAAAAATAGCATCTCATAGCATCCATCATTCCATTGAAATCATCACATCACATACACTTTGCATAACATACATTCGCACTCCATTTACATAGATATCTGCATTCCATAGAAAAAAAAAAGAGCAAATAAGAAAGGAGAGAAGAAAATCACAGAAGACGGAACATAAAAGAACACAACATTTTCATATCATTCATCATTCTCATATCATCCATACCAGTCATCACTCCATGGCATCAAACAGTACATTACGCCTTCAAATTCGCATCTCAGAAGAGCGAAAGAATAACAAAAGGAAAAGAAGAGGAATCAAACAGAAAAAGCATCCCACCAAAATCAATCATTGCATTCATGCGCATCCAAATACCCAAATGCATGCATTTCATGCACCATCCAGGAAGTTGCTTCGGACCAGAGGGTCCCAAAAATCTTATTTTTCAGAAAATCACCATCAGCACTGAGTTAGTAAACTCCATCAACCCTGAGTTAGTAAACTCCATCAACCCAGAGTTAGTAAACTCCATCAACACAGAGTTAGTGAACTCCTTCCACAGATCACAACATCGTGTACGAGCACGCGATGGATCCATCAGACTTCGTCAAGTCCTTCGGATTAGTTGTGTCAGCCTAAGGCATAGCGTAAATCCATTGATCAAATCAGTTCCGGACCTGATGTTGATCGGTCGCTCGAAAAGGCCACCCCCCCCCCCAGAGCTCGGACTCGACAAGAGTCCGTTAGAAGGTTTTAGGCAGCCTCCGAATTCCCAATTTACCGCTTTCTGCACGCCAAGTGCCCGTTTTACTTTTCTGTCTGCACGCCAAGTGCCTGTTTTACTTTTCTGTCTGCACGCCAAGTGCCTGTTTTACTTTTCTGTCTGCACGCCAAGTGCCCGTGTTACTTTTCTGTATGCACGCAAGTGCCCATTTTACCTTTTCTGTCAGCACGTTAGTGTTCATTTACTGTTTTCGCATCGACACGAAAGTGTCTATCTTTCCAAAAAAAAGAGGGACAAAATTCGGGTTTCTCCAAATGGACAAAATTGGTATAATTTCTGAATTCTTTATTTCTATTTTACCTTCGAAATATGTCTCGCGCAATTCATATTTCTTGGTAAAATCCAAATAAGGAGGGGCAGCTGTCATACCCCAATTTTGTCCAGCTTAGATCAAAACCCTAATTTTCCACAAAAATAAGTAAGTTGAGGAGTGAGAAGCATCATGCATTGCATTTTGAGTCCTAAAAGTCATTCCAAAGTTTCTAAAATCATTTTTAGAGTTGAAATGCACTTTTTGGGTAAATCAGGTTTTTTGAGCCCAAAAGGGTATTTTGGTCATTTCACAATAAAAATGATAATTTCTCATGAAGGTCATTGAGCATGCATTCTAAGATTCTAGAGGTCATTTCTAGGGTTATAGATTCATTTTTGAAGTGGAAACGCATTTTTCGGGCAAATTAGGGTTTTAGAGCCCAAAAGGGTATTTTGGTCATTTCACAATAAAAATGATAATTCCTCATGAAGGTCATTGAGCATGCATTCTAAGATTCTAGAGGTCATTTCTGGGGTTATAGATTCATTTTGAAGTGGAAACGCATTTTTCGGGCAAATTAGGGTTTTAGCGTCAAAAAGGGTATTTTGGTCAATTGTAACGGTTTTTTTCAAAAAGGCTCAAAAAAAATATATATAATTAAAAATATGAAATCTGAAATCAGAAATGAAAAATGAATAATAAAATAATATTGGATGTTTATTGTATTTTTAGAATTAGGGCTAAGTCCTTTTAGGTGTTTTTTGCTTTTATCCATTTTTGGCCAAAGTAAGTACCAATCTCACAAGCAAACCATCTCCCTCACTCCACCCTTAAGCTCCACGCCTCCCATCACCTTCAGCCCACATCAAGTTCACATCAAGCCTTTCATCAAGCACACCTTTGAATACACAACATGTTTTTACCTTCCTTCTCTCTACACCACAAAATACACACTAATTCCTTTACTTCCCTCACACAACCCTTAACCCATGGGAGCTTGAGGCTACTCTCATTTCAGACCCTAGCACACAATACTCTCCTCTCCTCTCTCTCAAAAAACGAAAACCCTCTCCTCCATCTTCTCTACACAATTTCTTCAACCATAAAATAAAAAAGCTTGATAATCCTTCATCATTTTCAATAACTCTCCTTCCAAGCTTCCATAATCATCCAAGTTTCATCAAAATCCACCCAAGGAAGAGGATTTGCGTGAGGATCTAGATTGTTGGAGGTGTTCTTCAAGTGTTCTTGCTCCTATTTTACATCTTTATTCCTTTTCTAGTTATTTCTTGAGGTAAGCCTATTATCTCTTGCATTTTAATTATTAACATGTAAATCTTTCTTCTACTCCTCTTTCCTTTCTCAAAAGGCTTAGAGGACTTGTTTCCAACATTATGACAAGGACATTGGGAGCCTTGGGTGTTGGCAATGAGTCCTTGGCCTTGAGGGGAATTTTCTTGTGTTTTAACCATGTAGTTTGTATTTTCACACTCATTTTCTCACTTTTCCATAAATAGAGGGCTTTCACATATTATATGCATCTTCTTGTTCATATCATAACTTTCAAGTTGAATTTTGGCTTGATTTATGGGTGTAGGGGTTTCGGTTTTGAGCCTTAGAATTTAGGGTTTTTGTTGCTTTCTTTTCACTCCTTGATTTATGTAAATAAAATGCATGATGTGCTTGATTTGCATGATTTGTTCTATGTGTTGATTATGAGTTTTGGCATGAAAAATTTGGTGTTTATGCTCATATAGGGGTTCGGCCATAGAGCCCATTTTTGTGCATAGTTTAGTGCTCAAAATGTGTTGTTTGATCTTGTGTAGATAAGTGTAATTGTGTTAGTGTGTTTTTGACTTTTAACCACCTTTTTACATTTTTACTTCACCATTTCATTAAGTAATTACCATTCACCTTTTTACATTTTTACTTCACCATTTCATTAAGTAATTACCATTCACCTTTTTACATTTTTACTTCACCATTTCATTAAGTAATTACCATTCACCTTTTTACATTTTTACTTTACCATTTCATTAAGTAATTACCATTCACCTTTTTACATTTTTACTTTACCATTTCATTAAGTAGTTACCATTTACCCTTTTTACATTTTTACTTTACCATTTCATTAAGTAATTACCATTCACCTTTTTACATTTTTACTTTACCATTTCATTAAGTAATTACCATTTACCTTTTTTACATTTTTACTTTACAATTTCATTAAGTAATTACCATTTACTTTTTTTTACATTTTTACTTTACCCTTTCATTAAGTAAATACCATTTGCCTCATGCATTTTTACTTTACCATTCACTAACTTTTTACTAAAAGTTTTACTACTTGTCAATTTGCAAAAATACCCAAAACATTTTCACACTTTGCATTTCATCACTTGTGTGACACATTCTTATGTTTGCACATTAATACTTGCATACTTTCATATGCTTACATGTTCATGCATTCATATATGCTTATGCCTCTTGCATTCTCGTACTCTCTTACATGTTCATGCATCCATTAATATCATGTCTTGCATTCATTATCATATGATCATGCATTCATTAACATGATATCTCGCATTCATTTTCACATGTTCATTCACCTAACCTAGAATACTCTATGCCTATGATTAATTGTATTTCTTTGTTCTTGATGCCATTTGAATGTCTCGACTTAATTGTGCACAAACCCTTTTGCACAATCATGTGCCCTTATAAGACTACCAACATGTGTAGCATAGAGATATATGTGCCCCTCTTGAGATTGCTCCCAACTTGTGTAGCAATTCCCCTTCACACATAAACACAATTGTTTTGAGAACTTTGTCTCGCATCTTTGACAATTAAATCTCTTGATTATATCGGCATGCTTAATCTTAGTTGATGGTCAACATGTTCATGATTGCTTGATTAGTTGAATATGTTTGAACTTCATTCATTCATTTTGCATTTGGTTTTGGACATAGAATTCGATTGAAAATGATTTATTTATTTTCTAAAAAACTCTTTTCCAAACCCATTAATTTACAAAAGGCATTTTCAAAGAGAGTTATTAGTAATGATTCATCATAACCTTTGTTAGTTTGATCATTATGAACGCTCTTCATTTTCTAAAACCTCATCAAAAAATCTTCATTTTTAAGGCGCTAGAACTACGTCGCTTTGATTCCCATTTGGGATACGTAGGAGCGAGCCACGTCCTCGTCAAGCACAACAAACCAAAATTAATTCGATTGCGAAAGCCCTTTTTGATCATCTAAAATAAAAACCGATTATCATTAATGATCACTCGCGCCGTTGCCGTTTGGTTGTTAATGATAATTTCATTTTCAAAAGAGTTAGTAGCGCGGCCACTCTAAACCGTTGTTGTTTGGTCGTCGCGAACACTCGAATCAAAAGCAAAACCGATTATCGTTAATGATCACTTGCGCCGTTGCCGTTTGGTTGTTAATGATAATTTCATTTTCAAAAGAGTTGGTAGCGCGGCCACTCTAAACCGTTGTTGTTTGGTCATCGCGAATCCTCACTCCTACTGCGAAAACTCATCTAAACAGACTAAAAAACAAAAACCTTTTTAGGACAACCAAGAACTACGTAGCTTTGAATTCTCCATCGCACCAGGAGATACGTAGGAGCGAGAGGCCAACTCTCGTCAAGCGCCAAAAACAAAAATTTTCATTAAGTCTTCTCACTCCCTTTTCAATAAAGAGGCAAAATAAAAGCATTTTCAAATCAACACTTCAAACCACACATTTAATTAAAGGTTCCCTTTCGGTAGAAAGGAGGTACGGGGTGCTAATACCTTCCCCATGCCTAACCGACCCCCGAACCCATATCTCTAGTTTTCGAAAGACCATCCGCCTTGTCTAAAAGACCTTTTTTCAATGTTTTGGTCTTAAAATTAAAATATTGGTGGCGGCTCCATACCTTTTCCACGTTGTACAATGAGAAGTCCGAACCGGATTTTTTGGGGTGCAACAGCGAGGATGGTCAGCCTTCGGTGTCCACAAAATTTCCTATTGGCTGGAGTCAAGGCCATTTTGAACGATCTACCCATTCTTTTTCTGTGGGTGAGGATCGACGAACTGCTGACGATCTTCTTACCAAGAGGATCCTGATATTTATTTCTGAGAGCATCCCGTTTTCAAAACATAAGTATCGGGGTATCCCTGCGGCCAAGATAGTTCAAGCTGGAAAACGGAGAAGAGTGCAGTTTGTTTTAGGTAGTTTGTCTTTCTGGGGTCGAATTTTGTGTATTTGATTGTAAGTTGTATAACCCAGTTTTCTTTATTTTTCAGATACCATGGCCCCAAGGAAGCTCGCAGCGATGAAAGCATTGGCGATGAAGAGTGTCAATATGCCTGCCGATGTTGAAGAAGAGGCTGCTCCGGTTCCGATGTCTCCCCAACCTGTGATCACCGCTGAGACGGCTATTCCCGCTTCTTCGATCAACACCGTCACGCAGGAGATCTTGCCCATGATCGGATCGATCTTACCTCTGGTTCCCCTCCTCCAGCTGCTCATGACACTGGTTCAGGACCTTCGGCGAAGAGGGTGCGTACCGATGATGTCAGTGAGCCAAGACCGGAGAAAAGGAGCAAAACTTCGAGGAGGCCAAAACACAAAAACAAGGTCGTTCCTTTGGAGGAGGGTTTCCTGGAGCAAAACTATGCTCAGTGGCGGGAGGATCCTGTAGGAGCGTCAGTTCAGATTTTGGTAAACCTGGGCGAGGTTCATAAGATCGAGAAGAAGAAATATGAGAGAAGGGCTAAAGGTATGTGTTTTAATGTTGTTTGCTTTTGTTCTTATGGCCTTTCCCTCAGCTTGATTTTTTCTTTATTCCGTGCTTGCAGTTTTGTTGGATGTTGAGAAGTCGAAAAGGGCGAAGCTTGTGGAAGACATGTCTTTGACATCAAAAGAGTTGGCTCGAACCAAGCTAGAGCTTCAAACTTTGAGAGAAGGGCAAGGGGAGATCATACGTCGGGCCGAGTTTGCAGAGGCTCGTGTGAAGGAGCTTGAAGAGAAAGAGGCTCGCGTGAGGGATCTTGAAGAAAAGGAGAGGGAGCTAGAGGAGCAGGTGGCCGAGGCTAATCAGAAAATTAGAAGCTTGGAGCATCGAGTCGTCGTTTTAGAAGACGACCTGAGAAAGGCCTCGGAGGCGGGGGCTAGTACCAGCGTCGATCCTGAAGCTCGAATTGCAGAGCTCCAAGCAGCCCTTGAACAGAGTAGAAAAAATGCCAAAGAGCCTGCGAAAATTGCTAACGAAGCTAGGAAGGAAGCTCGTGAAGCCGCAAACTCTGCAATCGAGCTGTACAAGTAGTGTGGTTATTTTAATATATGCAAGTATACATAGTCACACATGTAATAAAGTGATAAGAAAGGTCGAACCCACAGAGATTATGTATTGTAAATTTTTGTAGTTCAAAGTGTACACTTAGTGTGTCTACACTATTCAGTATTTTTGGTTTGGAGTTTTCAAAGTAAGTAAAAATAGTAATAAGCAATAAAATGTGTGAGAAATCAGTGGAAAAAGTAGTTGAGATGTTTTCACCAAGTACTTTACTTCTAAGTGTTTTAATGGAGTATGTAGTGTGGGAACACTGGATGTAGGTGCATCAGTTTGTGCCTTTCAGCACTTCTCTTTAGAGTTTCATTACAAGCTCTTATGATCTTTGTTTTTTACAGTAAAGAAAGGTTTGTCAATTCCTCCCTTGCCTCCTAACAATGATCCAAGTTGCTAAATAGGTTCACTCTTGTAGTTTTATTATCCTAAGGACTATGCTATCCTATGTCTAGGTTTTAGCATGTATTTAACAAAGTTTCCTTTATTAAATACTTGTCCCTATTAACTCTTGAGTTCATAAATGTAGCCCATGTCTGCTGCTACAAGTTTTACCTATTCTAAAGTGATCAATTCCAGAATAAGTTGAAAGAAGTATTATGCAAGAGTTTAAAGTGTTTACACTACATAAACCATAATAACATATTTAGAAGTTCATTACAAGGTTAGAACATCTCAACTTAAGGGAATTTAGCTCATGTTACTCATGTTATAAAGCAAAGAATATGCAAAGAACATAAGTAAATGAATAATAAAGCAAAAGAACTTAAAAGAGTAGAGATTACTTGAATAGAAGATCTTTTGCATTAAGTTCCCAAGTTGAAGTACAATAAAGATTTCTTACACGAATTTCTTCAAAGTAGAAGTGAAGGGAATGGTTGTCAAGCACTTCCTCACCTTCCTCTCCTTAGAAACTTGAAATGAAAATAAACTAAACCTAAACTAAGCGATCCTTTCAAACGAAAGATGAAGGATTTAAAGATGTAAAAGATTTTAAAAGATAGATGAAGATATGGCTTCTATTTATAGGCTTGAAAGCTTTCCTCTTGCAATGGGTTTCCTTTGGCGTGAAAGATCAGCTGAGGGGACCAAACATGGTTAGTTGTAGACAACCAATCAAGCAAGCTGCACAGGTGGTCGCTTGCATGCTTAACAAAAGATGAGGTCCATTGGAGAAGTGCCACATGTCTTTTAGATAAGTTGAGTCTTGCAACTTGATTTTTATGTGTATCGCCGACTTCTGCAAGTGGCTCAGCTCTAGGTGACCAGGCATGACGTCACAAATCAAGTGTGGAAGCATTGAAATGGTCTTTGGATGTTTTGGTATAAACTGCAGAATTTAGCAGGTGTTGGCAGTGTTTCCACTCCTGGTGTTGGCAGTGTTTCCACTCCTGCAGTAGCTGCACTGAACAAAAACATCAAACCTAACAAGATTTGTGTATTTTGCCTAGATCATTGCCCTTTATCCATTTGAATATTTAGAATGTTGTTCCTTGATAAATAAGCTATAAATATATATAAATGTTCTTGAAAATAAGCAATAACTCAAGCTTAATTGTATGAATAACTCTATATAAAATAGAGTTATCACACCCCCAAACTTAAATTGTTGCTTGTCCTCAAGCAACGACAAGAAACAAAACACAAGACTTATATAATTATGAAGACATCTCAACTCATGTTTTTCAAGAAGTGTTTGAAGTGTATTGTAATGAGCCTTTTCTCTTTTGGTGCTTTTTCTTCCATGCCCTTGCTTTAAAACATTCAGAGTTATAAAAACTCATTTGTGTGAGTGTGTGGCCCATTGAGTTTCTAATTGGTTCCATAACTGAACAAAGAGTTTTTCCTTAGCTTTTTGAAAAAGATGGAACTCTTTTGGTCACTCTTAGAGATTTTTCAAAATATGGCCGAGACTAACAATTTCTTCAAGTATTTAGGGGACTCTTAAGCACAACAAAGGGCTTTTGGTGTTCCAACTTGTTGAGCCAATACCTTATTTCTATTCTTGGTGTTTGATTTTTGATGATGTAATGCAGTGAGTGCAAAAACATCATTTTTGGATTGTAGGTTCACCTTATTTTGAGTGTAGGCGCCTTTTGATGTAGATGGTGTTGGCACACTAAGTGTTGCCACACTTGGAACTCTTTGAGTATTTTTGGTAGCGTACACTGCCCTCTTCACTGACCTCCACATGCATTTTCTTCTTTTTCTTGGTTTGTTTTTCTTTTTCTCTTTGAACTTTGTTCATATTTTTCAAACCAAATTGCACTTAAGGGACATGTTCAGTTTATATGACTCAGGCAAGTGTAGCTCATTTTTGGGATATTTTTGGTATTTTTGAGTGGTTTTGACACTTGTGGCTTGCACTCTTCAAGCTGTCACACTTTGGCCTTTGTATTCATGGAATTTCCCCCAAACTTAAGTCTTTATGCTCTTCTAAATTTTTAATGAAAATCTAATTTTGACCTCAAATTTCCAAAATTTCCTTGGCTTTAGATAGCTCTTGATCTAGCATGGTTCTTTTCAAAACTCAATTTTGTTGTGTCAAAGTATTTATAAAACTGATCATTTTTAGAAAACAAGGCTTTTCATTCAAAATTCAACTTATTGATACACTTCTTCAATTTTTGAGAAAAAGATGAATTGATCATGTTTCATATTTATTTAAGTTTTTAAAACATACATATGATGTACTTAATTCTTCTATTTTTTTGAAAACATTTTTGATCATGTCATTTGCATGCTTTGTTAAGTACATCTAAACACACATACTAATATTGCATATTCACATACATATACTACTAAGACATTCATAGCATATATTAGTTTTCACATAGTGCATATTTAATTCAATAGATATACTATTCTCCACTCTCCCCCCCCCCCCCCCAACTTAAAGATGAGCAGTGTCCTCACTGCTCTAAGTTTAGGAAACAGGGGAGTACTAAATTTGGGAGAAACAAACAAAAGTATTTAACACATAGCAACAGCTACCACATAGTATTTTAAACAGTTGAAAGTAAAGCAAAATATAGTTTTAGGAATAAACATTAAAAAGTATCTTTTTACTCTTTGTTTTGGAATCTGGGGCTGGCTCTCACAGCAGGGCTATGCTTGGCTCTTGTCTTCTTTGGCTTCTTAGCAGTGGCCACATCAGAGGTAGGCACACCAGGATCATCTACAGTAGCCTCAGGCATTTCTGCCTCTTCAGGTGTAGCTTCTGCAGGAACATCTGGTGTAGCCAGTGTTTGGACTTCAGGTGCAGGTACACCACTCTGCACTAGAGTGTGTTCTGTTTGTTGCTCAATTCCCTCTGGTTGTTGCTCTGCTACCTTCTCAGTTTGTTCTTCAGTTTCTTTATTTGTTGCCTTGTCACCAGTTTCTGCTCCTGTACCCTGTTCAGCATAGAGAGAGGACATTGTCCACATCTTCTTTGTTGGAGCTGGCTTCATTGTTCTTCTTGTGTATCCCAGCATCTGTTTCTTCTCTGCTAAATAACAAAACATGAAATTGCACAAAATTATAATATTAACTATGTAGTGATGGGTTGCCTCCCTCAAGCGCTTGTTTTAAGAGTCTTACAGCCTGACTTGTACCTTGGTCTAAGGTTTTGCAAAGTGAGTGGTGATCTTGTCTCTCTCTACATGCTCTCCATAGTACATTTTCACTCTTTGTCCATTTACTTTGAAAGTGGTATCAGTGGTTGCATCATATAGATCTACTGCACCATGGGGGTAGATTTTAACTAATTTGAATGGTCCTGACCATCTTGATCTCAGTTTTCCAGGGAAGAGTTTCAACCTAGAATTGTACAACAGAACCATTCCTCCTTCTTTAAGTTCTCTCCTTTGGATTTTCTTGTCATGCCATACTTTGGTTTTAGCTTTATAAATTTCTGCATTCTCATAGGAGAAATGCCTAAATTCTTCTAATTCATTTAGCTCAAGAAACCTTTGCTCTCCTGCCTTTTTGAGATCAAAATTCAACTTTTTGATAGCCCAATATGACTTGTTCTCTAATTCAACAGGGAGATGACATGGCTTGCCATAAACTAACTTACAGGGGGACATTCCTAATGGAGTTTTAAATGCAGTCCTATATGCCCATAATGCTTCATCTAAGTGTAAGGACCAATCTTTTCTATTTGGTCCAACCATTTTCTCAAGCATTCTTTTTATTTCCCTATTTGAAAGTTCAGCTTGTCCACTTGTTTGTGGGTGATTGGCAGTAGCAATCTTATGTTTCACTCCATATTTTGCAAGAAGATTTTCAATAAGTTTGTTGCAAAAATGTGAGCCTTCATCATTGATGATTGCTCTTGGAGTGCCAAATCTTGAAAAAATATTTCTTTGGAGAAATTTGCTAACAGATTTAGCATCATTATTTGGTAGTGCTACAGCCTCAACCCATTTAGACACATAGTCTACAGCCACTAAAATGTATTCATTGCCAAAAGAATGTGGAAAAGGACCCATGAAATCCATTCCCCAAACATCAAAAAGTTCTATTTCTAGAATATTAGTCCTAGGCATTTCATGTCTATTAGATATATTACCACTTCTTTGACATTTATCACAGGTTTTGACCATATAATAAGTATCTTTAATTAGAGTAGGCCAGAAATAACCTGATTGAAGTACCTTAGCTGCTGTTCTTTTGCTTTCAAAGTGACCTCCATATGGTGCAGCATGACAATGCAAGAGCACTGCTTGCTGTTCTTCTTCAGGAATGCACTTTCTCATGATTTGATCAGGACATATTTTGAATAGGTAAGGGTCATCCCAATAGTATTGTTTTACTATGTGGAAGAACCTTCTTTTCTATTGATAGTTCATGTCACATGGTACAATTTTGCTTACAAGGAAGTTTACTATGTCTGCATACCATGGTGTTGAAGCATGAGGTGTGGCCACACTAAGTGCAGAAACACTGGCTGCATTCATGGTAATTGCTAGTAATTTCTCATCAGGGAAACTTTCCTTGATTTCTTCAATTGTACCTGCATTATTACTTTCAAGTCTAGAGAGATGATCAGCCACTTGGTTCTCTACTCCTTTCTTATCTCTTATTTCAAGATCAAATTCTTGAAGTAGTAGAACCCATCTTATTAGCCTAGGTTTTGCATCTTTTTTAGAAATCAGATACTTGATGGCAGAATGGTCAGTGTACACAATTACTTTGGTGCCAACCAAGTATGATCTAAATTTTTCAAAAGCAAAAACCACTGCTAATAGTTCTTTTTCTGTTACAGTGTAGTTCATTTGAGCTTCAATGAGTGTTTTGCTAGCATAGTATATGGTATGAAATACTTTGTTATACCTTTTCCCTAGGTCTGCTCCTACTGCAAAGTCACTAGCATCACACATAAGCTCAAAAGGTTTACTCCAGTCAGGGGTGACTACAACTGGTGCTGTAACTAAAGCTTTTTTTAATTTTTGAAATGATTCCATACAAGTTTCATCAAAGTTAAAATGCACATCATGTTGCAAGAGCACACATAATGGTTTTGAAACTTTTGAAAAGTCTTTGATAAATCTCCTATAGAATCCTGCATGACCTAAAAAACTTCTAATCCCTTTGATTGTTGATGGAGGTGGTAGTTTCTCAATTACCTCTATCTTTGCCCTATCCACTTCAAGACCTTTTTTAGATATTTTATGACCAAGCACAATGCCTTCTTTTACCATGAAATGACATTTTTCCCAATTAAGCACTAGGTTAGTGTCTTCACATCTTTGAAGAATTTCTTCTAAGTTTGAAAGACACAATGAGAATGTTTCTCCAAAAACAGAAAAGTCATCCATGAAGACTTCCATTGATTGCTCAATGAAGTCAGAAAAGATTGACATCATGCATCTTTGAAAGGTAGCAGGAGCATTACAAAGTCCAAAAGGCATCCTTCTAAAGGCAAAAGTGCCATAAGGACAAGTAAAGGTGGTTTTCTGTTGATCCTTAGGTTCAATTGCTATTTGATTGTATCCTGAATAACCATCTAAGAAACAATAGAATTCCTTTCCTGCTAACCTATCTAACATTTGATCTATAAAGGGTAAGGGGAAATGATCTTTCTTAGTGGCCTTATTGAGTTTTCTATAATCCATACAGATTCTCCACCCTGTTACAGTTCTGGTTGGGATTAATTCATTATTTTCATTGGCTACAACTGTGACTCCACCCTTTTTAGGAACACATTGCACAGGACTAACTCATGCACTATCTGAAATAGGGTAGATAATACCAGCATCTAGCCATTTAATTATTTCCTTCTTAACAACCTCTTTCATTATTGGATTTAATCTTCTTTGCCCTTCTATGCTATTTTTAGAATTTTCTTCTAAAAATCCTATGCATGCATGTTGAGGGGCTAATCCCTTTAATGTCAGACATTTGCCAACCTATAGCTTTTCTATGTTTTCTCAAGGTGTTAATTAAATCAAGCTCTTGTTCTAAAGATAGATCAGATGCTATGATTACAGGAAGAGTATTATCCTCACCTAGAAAAAACATATTTTAAATGCTTAGGTAGTTCTTTCAATTCTAGCTTAGGAGGTTGTTCAACAGAAGGTACATTTTCTTTAAGGTTGGGATCTTCTAAATTAAGAGATTCATAAGTTCTAGCCCATACCTTAGGTGTAGCTTGTTCCTTGGGCAATATGCTTTCTTCAATAAATTCCTCAGCAGGCAATGCAGAAACATCAGGTGCTAGTGCATTGGCAAGGTGATCATACTGCTTGTGGAACTGCTTCTCTACCAAATGATCAAGTGAGATTGATGAACACTCTTCACTCTCCTCTGCAGGATACTTCAAAGCATTCAAGACATTGAATTTTACTTCTTGATCATTCACTCTCATGGTTAGCTCTCCTCTTTGCACATCTATCAGTGTTTTCCCTGTTGCCAAGAATGGTCTTCCAAGTATGACTGGCACTTCTTCATCTGCAATGAAATCAAGTATAACAAAATCTGCAGGAAACACAAATTTGTCAACTTGCACCAATATATCCTCAATAATTCCTTCTGGATATGCAATTGATCTATCTGCCAAAGATAGTGTCAATGTGGTAGGTTTAGCATTTCCAATCCCTAGCTTTGTGAAGATAGATTTGGGCATCAAATTTATGCTTGCACCTAAATCACATAATGCTCTTCATGTATAGTACTTACCTATTGAAAAAGGGATTGTAAAGCTACCTGGATCCTTTAGCTTCCTTGGAATTTTGTTTTGTAAAATCAGACTACATTCTTTTGACATAACAACAGTTTCAAATTCCCCTAATCTTCTCCTTTTAGAAAGCACATCTTTCATGAATTTGGCATAGTTTGGCATTTGTTGAAGTGCCTCTATCAAGGGAACATTGATATGCAATTGTTTTAAAACATCTAAAAATTTACTGAATTGCTTCTCCTCATGTATTTTTTTCAATCTTTGAGGAAAAGGAGGAGGAGGGTATTCTGGTACTAACCTTGGAGTAGGAGATGTAGGAACACCAGGTGTTTCTGCATCTTGAGAATTTTTTTCATTTTTATTTTTTTCTCCCTTCTCTGTACCTTCAAGCTCATATGGTTCTGTTAGATCCTTGCCACTTCTCAAAGATATGGCTTTGACCTGCTCCTTACCTTGCCTTTGTGAGGGTGAAGCTTCTGTGTTTGATGGCAAAGTACCTGCTGGTCTTTGCTACAAAGCAGTTGCTAATTGCCCTACTTGGTTCTCTAGGTTCTTAATTGATATATCATGAGCTTGCCTAGCAGTTCTAGTTTCACTAATGAATGATCTAAGCAATTCTTCTAGAGAATTGGCACTGGCAGGTGGGTTTGATCTTTGTTGGCTTTGAGGTAGGAATCCAGGAGGAGTACTTGGTGCAGGTGCACTTTGTGCAGGTGCATTAGAATTGTTCCACCTAAAATTTGGGTGGTTCTTCCATCCTGGATTGTAGATATTAGAGTAAGGGTTGTTATTTTTATTGTAACCTACATAATTGACAGAGACAGGGTTGCTAGGACATTCTTCATATAGATGGCCTCCTCCACAATACACACAACTTGTAGTTCCTGGAGGGGCTTGTTCTATAGCTGCTGCAGTCTTTTCTTTAGGTGTTGCTATACTAGATGTAGGTGCACTAGTGCACTGTTTGATCAGATTGGTTAAAGTGGCTACTTGAGCAGATAGGGCTGATATATCATTAATCTCATGTACTCCAGAGGTTCTCTTTTGAGCACTTACCCTCTCAGTAGGCCAACTTGAACCATTTGTAGCAATTTTGTCAATAAGATCACATGCTTCATTATAAGACATATTCAAAAGAACACCACCAGCTGATGCATCAAGCATCACTCTGGTTTGTGGTTCTAGACCATTGTAAAAAGTTTCCATTTGTATAATGACAGGTAAACCATGATGTGGACATTTTCTTAAAAGCTCTTTCCATCTTTCCCATGCTTCAAACAATGATTCAAATTCTTTTTGTCTAAAAGATGTAATATCATGTCTCATCCTAGCATTTTTAATAGGAGGAAAATATTTGCTTAAGAATTTTTCAGCTAATTCATTCCAATAGAATTGGGCTCCATAGAATTTAGCCATGATTTAGCCCTATCTTTAAAAGAGCATAGTCTCTCATAGATCTATTTCTATCATTAATCATACCTATTGGTCCCATTTGAATGAATTGTTGTCTGTGATCTGGTCCACCTTCAGGTTGTTGATGTGAATTAGGTCATCCTCTTACTGAGGCATTTTCACTGTGGTGAGACATTGTTCTGCAGTCTTGTTGTCTTTGTCTTTGTTGTCTTAGCAATCTCCTAAATCTTCTCTCAATTTCTGGATCACAATCAAATTCTGGTGGTCTATCTCTGGGCATAAACTAGTGTTTCCACACTGAGTGTTTCTGCACAAAACAAAATACCAGTAGTACTAATAAAACACTAAATTAACAATCTAAACAACAAAATTTTACTATAATCTCCGGCAACGGCGCCAAAAACTTGGTGTGGTTATTTTAATATATGCAAGTATACATAGTCACATAAGTAATAAAGTGATAAGAAAGGTCGAACCCACAGGGATTATGTATTGTAAATTTTTGTAGTTCAAAGTGTACACTTAGTGTGTCTACACTATTCAGTATTTTTGGTTTGGAGTTTTCAAAGTAAGTAAAAATAGTAATAAGCAATAAAATGTGTGAGAAATCAGTGGAAAAAGTAGTTGAGATGTTTTCACCAAGTACTTTACTTCTAAGTGTTTTAATGGAGTATGTAGTGTGGGAACACTGGATATAGGTGCATCAGTTTGTGCCTTTCAGCACTTCTCTTTAGAGTTTCATTACAAGCTCTTATGATCTTTGTTTTTTACAGTAAAGAAAGGTTTGTCAATTCCTCCCTTGCCTCCTAACAATGA
Organism: Astragalus membranaceus; assembly: GCA_039519185.1. NCBI lineage: Eukaryota > Viridiplantae > Streptophyta > Magnoliopsida > Fabales > Fabaceae > Astragalus > Astragalus membranaceus. The sequence goes on from CM076847.1 coordinate 80,693,546, forward strand.
TCCAAGTTGCTAAATAGGTTCACTCTTGTAATTTTATTATCCTAAGGACTATGCTATCCTATGTCTAGGTTTTAGCATGTATTTAACAAAGTTTCCTTTATTAAATACTTGTCCCTATTAACTCTTGAGTTCATAAATGTAGCCCGTGTCTGCTGCTACAAGTTTTACCTATTCTAAAGTGATCAATTCCAGAATAAGTTGAAAGAAGTATTATGCAAGAGTTTAAAGTGTTTACACTACATAAACCATAATAACATATTTAGAAGTTCATTACAAGGTTAGAACATCTCAACTTAAGGGAATTTAGCTCATGTTACTCATGTTATAAAGCAAAGAATATGCAAAGAACATAAGTAAATGAATAATAAAGCAAAAGAACTTAAAAGAGTAGAGATTACTTGAATAGAAGATCTTTTGCATTAAGTTCCCAAGTTGAAGTACAATAAAGATTTCTTACACGAATTTCTTCAAAGTAGAAGTGAAGGGAATGGTTGTCAAGCACTTCCTCACCTTCCTCTCCTTAGAAACTTGAAATGAAAATAAACTAAACCTAAACTAAGCGATCCTTTCAAACGAAAGATGAAGGATTTAAAGATGTAAAAGATTTTAAAAGATAGATGAAGATATGGCTTCTATTTATAGGCTTGAAAGCTTTCCTCTTGCAATGGGTTTCCTTTGGCGTGAAAGATCAGCTGAGGGGACCAAACATGGTTAGTTGTAGACAACCAATCAAGCAAGCTGCACAGGTGGTCGCTTGCATGCATAACAAAAGATGAGGTCCATTGGAGAAGTGCCACATGTCTTTTAGATAAGTTGAGTCTTGCAACTTGATTTTTATGTGTATCGCCGACTTCTGCAAGTGGCTCAGCTCTAGGTGATCAGGCATGACGTCACAAATCAAGTGTGGAAGCATTGAAATGGTCTTTGGATGTTTTGGTATAAACTGCAGAATTTAGCAGGTGTTGGCAGTGTTTCCACTCCTAGTGTTTCCACTCCTGGTGTTGGCAGTGTTTCCACTCCTGCAGTAGCTGCACTGAACAAAAACATCAAACCTAACAAGATTTGTGCATTTTGCCTAGATCATTGCCCTTTATCCATTTGAATATTTAGAACGTTGTTCCTTGATAAATAAGCTATAAATATATATAAATGTTCTTGAAAATAAGCAATAACTCAAGCATAATTGTATGAATAACTCTATATAAAATAGAGTTATCAACAAGGAAGGTTTTGAGTGCGCCCTCGAGCAAGCTGCTTTGGTCAGTCCTTCTACTCATCTGGATCGGGCAATTATTGATGCTTACCATGAGGTCGAAGGGGGTAAGATTGTTAAGGTCGATGATCAAACAGAAGAGAAGACCGTCATCTTTCCGACCTCAGCCGTTTGATGGTTTTAAGTGTGTTCTTTTTTGCAGAAGTTCTGGGTATATGCTTATATCCGTGTAGGTTTTGTATAGATTCAGAACTTTTGATATGTAAGACAGGATCGTTTTTTTTTGAGGGCTCGGTCATATCCGAGATGTTTGTAATTCTGGAACATGTTTCATCCGATCTTTGTTTTTCAAACCCTGTTACGAGCTTAATGAAATGCTTTTTAAATTCTGCATGTCATGTATGTCGTTTCCGTAGAGTTTATTTTTGGAATTTGTCTGAGTCTTTATGAATGCTTTTTTAATTCTGCATGTCATGTATGATGTAAGAACGTCGGTAAATGAGGAACTCGATTTACCGGGTTCGAGCCTATAGGACAGTTTACCAGGACTCGGCCCAGATTTAACTCGCCCTATAGGGGTATCGGCAGCTGTGGCCGATGGTCGTTCTTAGGACGTTTCGATCCTTGAAGACCTGGTCTCTTTGAGATAGTTTACTGAGACTCGGCTCGGATTTAACTGTTTTCTCAAAGAGTTTGCGACCTTGGGTGGTCGCTCTGGGAGATCATCTAAGATCGGTCCCAGTTGATTCCTCGTAGAGGGAATTTTGGCCCGTACATTCTGTTTGATGAAATCAAGAATGTGTGGGAACTTGGTGAGAATATCGATGAGTTTCGACCTTGGGTGGTCGATGAATTTTGTTGAAAATACTTTGAAAGGTTTCTTTCTTCTTTATAAATAACTCGCTTTGTATTTACATAAGGTCGGAGTGCAAGATTTCTTTCTAAAGATAATAACTTTTCAATTTTGTAGCGTTCCAAGTTCTCTCGATCTTTTTTCTTTGGGGGGTCTCCAATTTAAAAGCTCCCGTACCTGTTTTAAACAAAATTCGGTAAGGGCCTTCCCAGTTCGGGGCGAGCTTTCCTTGGGAAGCGTTTTTCTGACCGACGTCGGCTCTTCTGAGCACCAGATCACCTGGATTGAAATCTGTGAACGACCTTGGCGTTGTATCTGGTTGCTACTCTTTGTTTGATGATTGCTTCTCGGAGTGAAGCTCGACCTCGGACTTCATCGATGAGGTCGAGTTCTTCTCTTAAAGCGTGGTCGTTATTGTCTTGAGTTTTAGGATTTGCCGTTCTCCAGCTAAGTTCGCCAATCTCGACGGGAATGACTGCCTCGCTGCCGTAGGAGAGCCTGAAATGCGTTTCTCCAGTGGAGCTTTGGGGGGTGGTCCTATATCCCCAGAGGACGTAAGGCAATTCTTCCACCCAGTTTCCTTTAGCATCGTCCAGACGTCGTTTTAGCCCGATCAGTATTACCTTGTTTGCCGCTTCTGCTTGTCCATTGGTTTGAGGGTGTTCTACTGAAGTAAAATGGTGTTTGATTTTTAGCTCGAGCATTAGCTTTCGAAACCCTGTATCTGTGAATTGAGTCCCGTTATCAGTTACTACTACCTCGGGAATCCCGAACCTGCTCATAATATTTTTCTTGAAGAATTTTATGCAGTTTTTTGCAGTGATGGTAGCCAAGGGTTCCGCTTCTATCCATTTACTGAAGTAGTCTACGACGACGATCAATAATTTGACTTGTCCTGGTGCTTTTGAGAACGGTCCGAGCAGGTCCATTCCCCACCATGCGAAAGGCCATGTGGAGGATAAGCTCGTGAGATCTGAGGGGGGGGGGGCTATGTGAACGTTGGCGTGGATTTGGCATTTTTTACATTTCTTCACATGATCACTAGCATCGCCTATCATGGTTGGCTAGTAATATCCGGCTCGAAGAGCTTTTCGAGCTAAAGATCGAGCCCCCATGTGTTGGCCGCAGATTCCTTCATGAATTTCTTTTAGGACATAGGCTGCTTCCTCTCCCTCGATGCATTTTATCAATGGGGAAGAGAGGCTTCTTCTGTAAAGCGTTTTATTGACGACTGAGAAAGCCGAGGCCCTTCTCCTGATGTATTTAGCGTCGTTCTTGTCTAGGGGTTCAGCTCCCGTGATGATGTATTCCAAAATTGGAGTGATCCAGCTGTCAGTTTCTTCGAGCATGCAGATGGTCGAGTTGAACATAGGCTCTAGAGATACACTGGGTTTGTGGAGTGTTTCTTGGATGGTCGTCCTTTGGTTCCCTGGGGTTTTCGTGCTTGCGAGTTTGGCGAGGATGTCAGCTCGTTGATTTTCCGTTCTTGGCACGTGAATCACCTCGTTCGCTTCAAATTTAGCCAATAGCGACCGTACTCGAAGTAAATATTTTTGTAAGGTCGAATCTTTCGTCTCGTATTGGTTTCCGATCTGGGAGACCACCAAGAGAGAGTCGGTGTGTAATTTTATTTGCCGAACTTGGAGGTCAATTGCCAGGCACAGTCCGGCGATGCAAGCCTCGTACTCTGCTTGGTTGTTCGATGTTGGGAAACCGAAAGTTAGGGAAACTTCAATGACGATCCCTGCTGGGCTTTCTAGTATGATTCCTGCGTCACTTCCTTTTGGGTTTGAGGATCCATCGACATATAGGATCCATACATCGGGCTCGATGTTAGCAGGGGTCATCTCGGCCATGAAGTCCACCAAAACTTGTGCTTTCAGTGCCGTTCGAGCTTCATATTTAATTCCGAACTCTGAGAGTTCCACAGCCCATTTAATCATTCTCCCAGCAAGATCGGATCTATGGAGTATTTGTCTGATGGGATAGTTAGTTCGGACGACCACCTGGTGAGCGACAAAATAGGCTCGGAAGCGTCGAGCTGCAACGATGAGAGCCAAAGCGATTTTTTCGACCTTCTGATAACGACTCTCAGCTCCGTGTAGAGCCTTGCTTGCGAAGTAGACCGGGCTTTGTCCGGTTTCTAGCTCGCGCACAAGAACGGAAGCTATTGCTTCCTCCGAGACTGCCAGATATAGATATAGGGTTTCCCCCTCGTTTGGTCGAGTTAAAATTGGAGGCTCGGAGAGGGATTTCTTGAGTTGTTTTAGAGCTTCATCTTGTTTGGGTGTCCATTTGAAATCTCTTTCTTCTTTTTTGAGGATTTTGAAAAGTGGAAGGGATTTGTATGCTGCATTGGATATGAAACGAGATAGAGCAGCTATCATTCCATTAAGTTTTTGTACTTCTTTCTTGGATGTCGGAGTTCGCATTTCTGTGACGGATCGACATTTATCAGAGTTAGCCTCGATTCCTCTTTCTGTTAAGAAAAAACCCAAGAATTTCCCTGCTCGAACTCCGAATGTACATTTCTCCGGGTTCAACCTCATTCTATTTTTTCGCACCTCATAAAAAATTGTTCTTAGATCCTTTATATGTTCGTCATCACTTCTGCTTTTGGTGATCATGTCGTCGAGGTAAACTTCTACGCTTTTACCGATCTGGTTTTGGAACACTTTGTTCATCATTCTTTGATAAGTTGCTCCAGCGTTTTTCAACCCAAACGGCATGACACGGTACGCGAAGTTACCTCGGTCGGTGATGAAGGCCGTTTTTTCTTGATCTGGCGGAAACATGGCGATCTGGTTGTATCCGGAGTATGCGTCCATAAAGGATAGTAACCGGAAACCGGAAGCGTTGTCGACCAATCGATCGATGCTGGGGACTGGAAAAGCATCTTTTGGACAAGCTTTATTGAGATCGGTGTAGTCGACACACATACGCCATTTTCCGTTACTTTTCTTTACTAGGACTGGGTTTGATAACCAAGTCGTGTATTTGACCTCGGAGATGAAGTTTGCTTTTATGAGATCGTTTACTGCTTTGGCGGCAGCAATGGTTTTTTCTTTGCTTTGAGCCCGCTTTCTTTGGGCGATCCATTTTGCTTCTGGGTTAATTGTGAGCCGATAGCAGGCGACCTCTGGTGGGATCCCAGGCATGTCTTCTGCCGACCAAGCGAAGATGTCTTTGAAGTCGTTAAGACATTGGGTTAAATCGATCTTGACCTCTTTTGGAAGGTCGATGCCTATTTTGACAGTTTGGGAGGGGTCCGATCCGAGCTGTATTTCGACGAACTTTCCATCAGGCTCTGGTCTTTTAATTTTTCGTTTGAGCTCTTTGGTTAGCTCGTCAATGTTTTTTTCATTTTTGTCTTTCGGGTCGCAGCCGGTTTCCATGTCGGTGGTGGCGTTAACTTCTGTCGGCCTCTCTTTAGCTTGTTTGGGAGTCGATAACTCTTCTGAAGGGGGAACCCCTTCTTGTTTCGAAGCTTTTCGTTCGTTTTTCGTCCATAGGAAGAAACACCTGGAAGCAGACTCTAAGTTAGAGTTCAGAGTGATAACTCTGTTGCAGAGAGAGTGGAACTTCATCTTTAAGTGCGTGGTGGATGTAACCGCCCCGAGCCTGCCGAGGGTCGGTCTTCCTATAATACCGTTGTATATGGACTCACAAGGTAAGACGAGGAATTTGGTCTTGACGGTTCGAACCATTGGTTCGGTTCCGTAAGTAACCATCAGCTCTAGATGCCCAAGGGGTTTTGTTCGAGATTCGTTAAAATCGGACAAGGCCGTTCCTCTATAAGGGGTGAGTTCCTCTTTGTCGATCCCCATTTTATTTAGAAGGTCGATAAAGAGGATATCTAACGAGCTTCCTTGGTCGACCAAGATCCTACGTACCTCCTTATTGGCTATTACCACCGAGATTAAGAGAGGTATGTGTTTGTTAGCTTTCCCGTCAATGAGGCCGTCATCGTTAAAAGATAGTGGAGGTCGATTTGTTTTGATCGGTGTCGTCGATGTTGAAGCTACGCTTAACAGTTCCTTCCATTTTCTTTTCATTGATTTCCCTGACCCTTCATGATCGAATCCTCCAGTTATCATCATTATAATCGAGCGTTCTTTTGATCTTTTAGTTAATTCATCTCGGTCTGGGTCGATCACTTCTTTTCCTTTTGCTCTAGGATCTTCATTTATTTCTCTTCTGATATCGTCAGATCGTCCTTCCTCTCTTTTGACATAGGAAGATAGTTTTCCTCGTTTTATCAAATCTTCAATGTCATCCTTCAGAGCATTGCAATGGTTTGTGTCATGGCCATTGCTTCTGTGGTATCGGCAGTATTTGTTGGCTTTCTGTCCAGGTCGGATAGGTAGGGACCAGGGAGGTTTGACGTCCCTGAACTCGACGTTCCAGCATTCCCCTAGCAATTGGGCGTTGGAGACGTTGAGTTCAGTATATGCCTGGTGACGATTTTTCTTACCGACGTTCCACGAAGTTTTACGAGGATCGATCTCGATGTGGCGTTTTGACGGTTCTGCATGTGACGATGCTTTGTCGATTTTGGAATTTTCTTCTTCATTGATAAAGCACTGGGATAGCTCAAGGAACTCTTGAAGGGTGTCAGGTTCCCAGGTGTTAATGTGCTTTCGGAACGAGCTTCCAGGAAGCAGACCTTGGGCCATGAAGAAGATTCGAAACGCGTTGTCTAGTTGTCGAACCTGGAGAGCTTCGTTGTTGAATCGCTCTATGTATTCTCTCAGAGGCTCGTTTCCCCGCTGGACGATAGATGCTAAAACATTTTTGTTTTTGGGTTTGCTCTTGGAATGGGCAAAGTGCACCGAGAAGTGTTTTGCTAATTGGTCCCATGAGGAAATGGTGTTCGACCTTAATGTCCGAAACCATTCGGAAGCCATTTTGTCCAGGGTTAATGGGAATATTCGACATTTCATTTCCATTGGTACGTTTCGGTACTGCATGGTCGTGTCAAACTGGTCGAGATGCCTGTCGGGGTCGCCCGTTCCGTCGTAAGTCTTCAGTTCGAGATATCGTGGGACTCGGAAATTATCGATTGCTTTTGTGAACGGACCTTTTCGCCCAAGTTGATTCGCCCGAGATTGTGGTTGGTGTCTGTAATGAGGATCAGGACGTCCGTATCGTCGCGGTTGATTGTTCAGAATGTTGTCACGGCTTCTTGAACGTCGTCTTGGCCAGGTCGAGTCCCTGTGTGGATGATGTTGAGTGGGGTTGTTCGAGCCTTCAAGATCGTCAAAATGTCCAAACGGAGGAGAACGGGAACCATTCCCTCGGTGACGGCGTGGAGGAGAATGAGGATCATCAAGATCGTCATATTGTCGAGCTGTTGGAGAACGGGAAACATTCCCTTGGAGATGGCGTGGGGAAATATGGGGATCGTCGAGATCATTATATTGTCGAGCCGGAGGAGAACGGGAACCATTCCCTCAATGACGGCGCGGGGGAGAACGATGATTGAGCTTTCTCCTAGGGGGTGATCGAGGAAAGAGTCTTCTTCGAGTTGGGTTTCTTTCCTCGAGGGAGTCCTGCCCAGTCGATTGTTGGTCCGGAACGTTCCGACCTTGGAGCCTTGCTACTTCGGTTTCGAGGTTAGTGAAACGGTTGTTTCTTTCTTCGTTTACGGCTTCTTGTCGAGCCAGTAGCTGAACGAGCTGTTGAACCGCGTCGGTCAAAGTTGGAAGTAATTGAGGAGGAGGTGGTAAGCTCGCTTCATCCGTGCTCGAATGTACTCGGGGCGGTCCTGTGTTGGGATAATGGTTCAGAGCTTGTGATGAGTTTGTGAGTTCCTGGACGTGGCCTTCAGGGGTTCGTTGAGGACCGACCTCGGGTTCGGCCATGAGACTAGCCGGTCTTGAACGGCGCGTTGGTGCCATTTTTAAGATCAAGGAGATGGTGAGAAAATAAGGTATTGATTCTCCCACTGTGGTCGCCAATGTTCGGTATTGTGCTTTCGACCTTGGTGGTCGGTATTATGCAGTTAGTAGGTGTTTTATCCTTGATTCTGTTTTAATGTTCAGGTCTTGAGATGTTCGATGTTCGTCGATCTTGAGGTGTTCGATGTTCTCGATCTTGAGGTGTTCGATGTTATCGATCTTGAGATGTTCGATGTTGTCGATCTTGAGGTGTCCGATGTTGTTCCTGCAATAACACTCCGACGCTCAAGTCAGTATTTGAGTTAATCAGTATTGTGTTGGAAAAGTGCTTACCATTTAATGAGCATTGAATGCTGTATTTATAGATTTTGAGTGGTGTCTGCTGTGGTCGATTTGGGCCGTCCGATCTTGCAGAGTGATCTTGGTCATTGAAGAAAGGAACCTGTTTCTATGTAATGGGCCTTTAAATAATTGGACTTTGCAGGAGGTGTAAATAGCAGAACTTCTATTTACCATAAGAGCATCGTTGTCTGAGCTCCCAATTTTCTTTCGCTCATTGGATAATTTGTAGCACCCAACAAATTTTGACCCATAATATTAATTTGATGCCATCGAGCTTTTCATTGACCAGTTTCCCTCTCTCGCAACTAATCGTGGTAGTTGTTATAATTATCTTATATTATTATTCAAAAACCATATGCTTTTTGGTAAAAACTCCAGCAGTTGCATCCTTTGAAATATTGACCTACGATTAGATAAGAAGCTCGCCGTTTTTCACTATGAATCTAGCACGGCTTCTCTTTTGAGTAGATTTTCCTCTTTCTTCGATAAGCATAATATTCTCAAGACTGATTTGAGTGGAAAGCTGTGGAACTTCAAAATTGGCCATAGAGCCAAGCGATGTATCAGTTTCTTTGATTTTACGGACTAAGTAACAGCTACAAAATTTAAAGAGTGAAGGCCAAATTGGTCCCGTAGAAAAATTATGCGACCTAATTCGGTCACAAGAAAAAAAATCTTGCAATAGTCATCGGGCATTTCAAAACAGAAACAGATTAGTCTCTGAATCCACTTCCTTTTGAAATTGCAAGCAGGTGACATGGTTAGTTAAATCTTGAGGTGTTATGTTAAGTGGTGCCACCTAGTCATGTTGCTTCAACCATATTCGAGCGCTTAGCGCCAATTCTATCAACTCTAATTGTCCATTGTTGTTTCTTCTCTTCTCTTTGTTGCCCAATTCGACCTCTGTTATTTGTTCTTCAAGATGAAAAAAGTTGAGACTCGTGAGGAAATGTTGGAAGAGTTCGAGAGGGTTTACGATAAGTTGTGTGGAACTCGAGTGGCATTACTTTCATTTGCAAGAAAGATAGAGAAGATGAACTCTTTGAGATTGCGAAAAGCATGCAACAGTTGAGTGGCCGCGATGGGGAAAGTAAGGAATTTAGTTAAATGCAAATTTCCCTCTTTGATAGTGTGAAGTTAAATCACCCTTTATACCGAGAATGAAAATTTGCTATATTCAATTACAATCGAAGAGGGTTGAAGGGAGAGAATAAGTGAAACAATAGAGGGTTAGGGTTAAAAGGTTGAAGCATTCGTAAGGCCTAGCTCAACTGGCAAATACCAAAATTGTTAGGCTGGATATCATGTCCTGGGTTCGAATCCGAGACCTCACAGTTGTGTGCGTGAGTTTCTAGTGGTAATTACCACTTCGTCTACAAATCAAAAAAAGGTTGAAGCAACAAAGACTATTTTAGTCCCTTTTTACATTGACCAACATATATTCCAAAAATACATAAACATATTTCAATGGGTATGGTAGAACTCTCCGACGTATTTAATTTTAGTACAATATTTAAAATATGGTAGAACTCTCCGATATATGTTAATACAATATTTAATTGGCTAAAGTACTCTCGGGGTCCCTTATCTTTATTTAAAGTAACGATTTGGTCATTTATCTTTTTTTTGTCCCAAATCAGTCCTTTATGTTTTAAATTTTTGACATATAAATCCTTTTCTGTCCCAAATCAGTCCTTTATGTTTCAAATTTTTAACACATAAATCCTTTTTTTTGACACATAAATCAACACTGTTAACGGAAAAGGATTTATGTGTCAAAAATTTGAAAGATAAAGGACTTATTTGGGACAAAAAAAACATAAAGGACTAATTCGTTACTTTAAATAAAGATAAGGGACCCCGAGAGTACTTTAGCCTATTTAATTTTAGTCCATAATTTTAGTCCAATATTTAATATATGGTAGAACTCTCCAATACAATATTTAATTTTATTTTAAAATATTTAAATAGAAAAAAAGATGTGTGATTGAGTAATTGGATATATATCTAACAAAAAACTTTTTTTCAATTCAATCTAGACCAAATTGAGTTGAGTGACTTTTCTCCGGACCAATTTGTCCCTTTAACGATAAAAATTATTAAACTGTTTGATTTTACAAAATTTAGTATTTGTGGAATTGAAAACCCTAAAACGTTGTCGTTGGGGTTTGTAATTGTGAACAGGCAGACGAATCAGGAACCCAAATTCCCAATTCCAAAACCAGCCACGAAGAGGAAGGGAACCGTTGTTGACATTTTAACATGCAGGCAACGTGCTAGAGATGTTGAGCAACCATGCAAAGCAATGCAAAGTCCAAACACATCATATGGCTTTTCCCTAGCTTTTAGCTGCAATAACAAATTTCATATTTCAAAGTTTTTATTTTTTGTTTGCAGCCTATTTTTAATGTCAAAGACAGAAGTTTATGCTTTTGAAAATTACATACTTTAGAGTTTATATCATGTTTCAATTTTGTTACAGGTAATCATCTGTCCAATTTAATCAATATTTTCTTATTTGAAAGAAGTTTATGCTTTTATTAGTACTAGACAACTATTGAGCCTTTTATACATATTCTAAGCCTATCTTGATTTCAATTCATGGTCATAAGCCAAAACATGTTATCATCATGCAAATAAGTACCAAGTGTTGTGATCATGTGAGATTATGATAGTTTCTTAGTTTTTATGTTTCATTTAGTTGTACAGCTTAAATGTTTGACTTATACCATTAACTTGTGTTAATGAGTGACAGAGGAACGGTGGTGAGGTGAGTAACAGAGGAAAGCTGGAGTTAACTTACTATTGAGCAAGTGGATGAAGGAGCGTGATTTCTCTAATGTTATATACGAGGTGTTGAAATTGCATGACTTTAACAGATAAAGAAGCACTATATTTAGGGGATTTCATGTTTACCTCTTCTAAGAATGAGAATTGAAGCACTCTCCAAAAATTAATTAGCATATTTTTTTTTTTGAGAATTCTGATTATACGTGTTCATTCAATTGCTTTGATATTTTCCAGTTTTCTTTTATATTATAGATATGGCCATATTGTTGTGTTTTGATGGTTTATTTTTGGTCTGGCTATGGTTGCCTGTGTGGAGGAGAGTATGAAAGAAGGTATTATTGTTTTCTCATTTCTCAAAGGCATTACTGTTTTCTCATTTTCTCAATCCTTCTTCCTTTGCTTTAACTAGCTCATTGAGTAAATGTTTTTGTGTGATTATACATGAGAATTCTATGCTGACAGAGGTTGTGATTATACATGATAATAGTCAAATAAATAAATACATGAGAATTCTATGCTGACAGAGGTTGTGATTACTCAGTTGTCAGGCTTCATATCTATTTTTCTATGTTGTATTTTATGTCTCTTTCTAATCTGTTTTGGGTTAGGGATATTGACTTTGTTACATTCAGTCTTTTAGCTTGCTTGACACTTCTTGTGCTATAACTATATATCTTTTCTTTTAATAAAACTTTGTGTTATAGAAAAAAGAAAGAAAACTAATTTTATTGTAGAATCAAAGTTTCACATAGAGAGAAGTGGAACAAAGGCAATAACCATAAGAACAACGTAGCAGCTTGGCTTGACAAGGAATGTGAGCTGAAATATTGATTTGTTTCTCCATACTTTGCTGGGATAGGGAGTTTGTTTTGCATGATGCTCAAGGATCAGAGAGAATTGTTCTGTGCTATTATTGGAAGATGTTAGCTTAATGGGTTGGTAGTTTGAACTCCACCAGAGTTGTTTTCCTTGGTTAATTGTTCTACGGTATTTATCAATACCCATTAATTTTGTTCTGCTTTGATATGATTCGTTAAAATTATGGGAATGGCATTTTTAATTGTTATATCTGATTTACTTCATTGGGCCATCTTATACCTCTGAAATCTGAGATTTTCCGAACATGCAACTCTAACTGTTTTTTTGGAAGGTATAGGTTGTTGATATAAGTTTCTTATAATTTTGTTATATCTAATTTGCCTAATTTTTTCTTCATCGCGAGTTTTTGTTTAACCTTTTTTTGTTTCCATTCCTTTGCTGTTAGGGTTTGTTCCTTCATTCTTACCTTCACTAACACTTTGTTGGTGAAATATTTTTATCGGCCTCAACCTCTACTAACACTTGGTTGTGTTCTTTTTGAAATGCAAGGCAAGTTTTTGCATAGACCAAGGTTTCATCTCAACCCATTGATTCAACATCTTCTGTCAGAGGTGCAAGCGTAATTTGTGGGAGTCTACAAGTGTCCATAGAATGTTTATCGGCTTCGATCCTTTTAACATCGAATGAAGGAGATGTGATGATGGCGTCAAGAAATTTGGGCTTGAATATAATCTTGAGGACAAAGCTGCTTTGATGACTTATTTTATCCGGTTTGAACTACATTTTTGTCCAAATTATCTTAACAAGTAACATGCAGTAACTTAGGTTTTCACTAATGATTAGGCAGAGTATGGCCGTAATGGTGAATGATTTTTATCCAATTTTACGAGTTTCTCTATGATTTGGCAGAGTTCGGCAATAATAGTGGAGTAACTTAGGTCTTAAAAGTGCTATAACTTGGCGGTTTTAGTAAGTTTTATCACACTCATGGTAGCTAGGAAATGAAGTACTATTTAAAGACAAAAAACTGTTGTATAGTAGCTTAAAACTAAATGGATAAAGTATTGTTTTATAGATCTCAAAATGTATAAGTTTGTGTTAGGATTTTATATTTTTCTTTGTGCAAGATTGTCATTTAATTTATTGGTCGTTTAAACTTACAAAACAATTTGATTATTATCATCCGACTTATCGTTTTAATAGTAATTTTTATCTAATTAAAATTTATATGTTGTTCTACTTTTTTTTGCGGTTAAATTGTTTGATTTTTAGTGACTTCTGATTTTGTCCCACAATAACAAAACTAACATTGTTTGATGTTCTATGTCCATTTTTAGAACAATGGGGTTTCAAATTTTCAATTTTGGTTTGACTACTAAATACCACATAACGCAATCAACCCGTGCATCCGGACGGTTATGTTACTAGTTGGATATATATATCTAACAAAAAACTTTTTTTCAATTCAATCTAGACCAAATTGAGTTGAGTGACTTTTCTCCGGACCAATTTGTCCCTTTAACGATAAAAATTATTAAACTGTTTGATTTTACAAAATTTAGTATTTGTGGAATTGAAAACCCTAAAAAGTTGTCGTTGGGGTTTGTAATTGTGAACAGGCAGACGAATCAGGAACCCAAATTCCCAATTCCAAAACCAGCCACGAAGAGGAAGGGAACCGTTGTTGCTGCTTTATCGGTATTCTCTCTGTGTTTTCAGCTTTATGCTTTCTTTGTTTCTATCCTTCCTTTTTCCCCCAAATTCATGCCTGCTTATTTCCAATCGTTACTGCATGCGCAAATTTAGTTGTCTGTTGCTGAACAGTTTCTGAATATTCTTGGGTTTGTGTGTTCGATAGCAACCTCAGCTCCCAATAATCGCTGCCTTCTCATTTGTTTATTTTTTTAATTATCATTTTTATATTCTCGGATTAAAACTGTAGTTCTTTCTGTTGATCGATGTTTGAGTGCAGCATCTTTTGCTGTATTATATCACTGGTTGTTTGCAGAGTAGCATTTTTGGCACTTGAACCCTTGTGATGGGTGATTGAACTGTTTTCTCACTTTTGCTGGTTTAACTTACTTTCTTATGGCATTGTTTATAGGTTAATTAACAGGGTAGGGTTTTCTAATTACCATGAAGAGGACAATGCCATGGAGTGATGATGATGAGAGTGATGACTCATCAGCAGATGAGTCATCATCTTTGCATTCAGACACTGAAAATGATAGTGAAACTGGGGGCAAAAAATCCAAAGGTATTTGATCTACAACCTCTTTACCTAATAGTTTTTTAATCAAAGTATGCAGAAGTTTGATTGAATGTGAAAGTAAAACATTGAGAAGATATTGTTGATAGCAGTAAATTCATGAGTGATAGGTGCACAACTGCAAATAGTATCCGGATAAATTTACTAACTTGAGTTTAGGGTGTGAATAGGTTGAGTAATGTGATTATGTCCCACATTGTGTGTTTTGTGCTGTGGGTATATTTAATTAATTCCCAACACTAGAATGTGGATTGCCTCTCATCCTAGCTATGAAACCTTGGTGTTGGTAATTCCTTCAGGTGTAGATTTGAATCTTTCTGAACATATACAGGGAAGGGTAGAACGGGCTTTGTCTAATGGGTGGGTAGAATCATACCTTGATAAAGTGACACTGATGAACTAGTCTAATTATGTAGCAATTACCTGAATCTCATTTTGTAGCTTGCATATGATATGATAGAATATAAGTTCTGGCTAAAGCAAAGAGATAATTGAGGGATTGTATTATGGAAGATAAATTGCACAATTTGTTGATGCTCAATTATTGAAGAGATTCCTTGGTTTTCCTTGTTATGGGTGTATAGGAATTACTGTGTTAGAGTTTTCGGGGATATATAACCCATCTTGGGCATGAGTCAGGGGCTCAGTGCAATGCAAGAAGGTTCTTTATTGATACAGTTGCTGGTAGACAGTCTTTCTTAGGATGAGTACCTAATGAGAGCCGAAATCAGAGGAGTTAATTCTTATTTCTATACATGCATAAAAAGGTTGACTGATTTGAATCTGCAATCAATTATGCTAATTATAATACTTTTTATGTTCTCAGAATTTCTTTCAAGAGTTGCTTTAGGATCTAGAGTAGATATTTCCCAGCAAATGTAAATTAGCATATGGGGATGTTAAACTTCCATTTACAATATATTATTGTTGTCAGGAAAATTGGCTTGATAGTATCTTTCTTATCAAAGACTAAACGCTAATCCCTATTTATAGGGAATACAAAGACTCAACCCTAAATAAGTATATCAAGAAACAAATAATACTCATAAATACAATTATTGGAGATCAAATCAACTCCTAATTTGTCTAGCCTAAAATAGGAAAGCTAATAAATATAATTGCGAACACAGATTTATTCCTGATTTAATTCTTGATTCATTGATTTATTCCCGATTCACATCCCCCCTCAAATTGATGCGGCTCTTCAAGGAGCATCAATTTGCTAACAATGGGGAACAACTTTTGTCAAAATATTTGCAGCTCAGAACAGATAAGAAACAACGCCACTCAGAATCCAAGAAGTAATTTGAGCATAAAGAACCCGTAAGAACCAAGAACATTAAAAATCACGAACACCAAAAAGCACACACACCAAGAACCAGTGAGAACCAAGAACACCAAGAATCACGAACATCAAGAACACTAAGAATACCATGAATGGTAAACACGAAGACTATGAGCATTTCACTCATAGGCTACATTCTCTCGGCCCGAGACTATGAGTTTTTTTTATAGCTCATAGACTGCATTATCTCTTCGTTGCAGCAAACGACAAACACGGCTATGAGCATATAGCCCATAGGCTGCTTTATCTCTTCGTTGCAGCAAACGGTACTAGGACAAGAGCGACCAAGGGAGATGTCGCTGAACGCACAACACGGTCGAAAAGAGGAACATGACGGCAGAAAGCAGAAACAGGTATACAATGAGAACTGAACAAAGTGGTGCTGCCGGCGGTCGATGTCGCCGCCGGCAGCGGTGGTGAAGCACGAAAACGAGGTCAGAATATGAGAAGTGTCTCTGATACCATGTCAGGAAAATTGGCTTGATAGTATCTTTCTTATCAAAGACTAAACGCTAATCCCTATTTATAGGGAATACAAAGACTCAACCCTAAATAAGTATATCAAGAAACAAATAATACTCATAAATACAATTAATGGAGATCAAATCAACTCCTAATTTGTCTAGCCTAAAATAGGAAAGCTAATAAATATAATTGTAGATACAGATTTATTCCTGATTTAATTCCTGATTCATCGATTTATTCCCGATTCACATTTCTGACTTTGCTTGACCATATTTTGTGGCTTAATTAGTGTTAGTTCAGAAAAGTTTTCAGCTTCTGAAATCCATATATAGCTTAATTGTCTCTTAGTTCTAAGCTTTCATATCTTGGAATTTTTCTCACTAAGTTCATTGCTGCATGATGCTTATTAACTAGTTTTATGAATTTCGTTTCTGCAGATAAGTCTAGAAAGCAAAAAAGTGCTGCAATCGACTTTGAAGCTCTGAAGAGATACGGGTATAAAGGCGGACCTTCGGTTTTAAAGGTACCCCAACCCAAGGAAGATGAAACAAAGCGAGATTGGACCTGGTCCAATGGAAAGGAAAAACGTGTCGACAAGGAAAATGAAGAAACATATGAAGAGAGAAAGAAAACAAGAGAGGCCCTTTCCCTAGGAGAGCAGATGCCAACTGTTCTGACTAGGGAAGAAAAAAAGAATATTTCCTTCTCTCAGAAGGAAAAGAGGAAAAGAGAGCTTGGTCAGGCAAGCAGGGGGAAAAACTATGTTGAAGAAGAGAAAAGGTTGTTGAGGGACAGTGGAGTCTACTCTGGTTTTGATACTTGAAAATGCTAGGCTAGAATCCTCTTAATCTTGTATAAAGGTACTACCTCATGTCATTTTCTTGTACTGAAAGGATTTGGTTTAGTTGGGCATAATTTACTACAATCTCTAGTCAATTTGAAACTATTCTAGGTGATAAATGACTGAGAGTGATAAAATCAAGCCCCTTTTCTTGTAACAAGAAAAACAATAGTTTTATTTTGTTCAATAATAATGGGATTTAAAAGTAATATTAAAGAATGATATCTTTTAATAACCATAAAAATATATAAAATATCAGTATTTAACATTGATTTTGAATATATTAATTATTGTATTTAACATGCCAATTTTTTAAAAATCATGCCCGCAAATATGTCTAAAAAAGCCACATCTTCTTGACCAGTTGTTGTTTAAGAATGCTACATATAAAATAAATTCTTCACATGTTTGTTAAAAAAAAGTGTCATTTAATTTAATGGTTGACCTAATTGATTATTTATTTCGACAAATTAGAGTTCTAGTATGCCTAATGATATTCATTTACTTGGCATATCATTAGTCTTTTAATCGTGTCTCTATGATGAATTGTCTTATGGGTTTTTCGCCGTAACAAGTTTGAGGATCTCTATTACCGTTTTGATTTCATGTCCTTCTCTTTGTCAAGGGTTTTTTGGTAAAGATATTATTCAGGGTGTGCAAAAACACTTGACTCCAAGTCCCTGAAAAAATAAAATTAGTACTGATACCATAAGAGAAAATGTTTTTGGTATCTTTTGCACCAAAGTCCCTAGTTTTACACCAAAGTCCCTAGTTTTTTACCACTCTAATGCATCACACTCGCACAATCACTCACACTCTCGCATATTTTATTTTAAAAAAGTTTTTTTCTCTCTCTTTGAATCAGTTATTGTTCTTAATATCCTAATTTTGAGTTGTTAATTCTATTTAATTAGTAATTTGTGTTAGTGCTATTTAATTAATTTGTATTTTGTGTTAGTCATATTTAATTTATTTTGATTATGTTAGTCTATTTAATTTGAATATGTTCTATATTTTGTGAATATGTTGTTTTTTTAATGGTATTTATTTTGTATTTAGGAACTTGTTAGTGCTATTTAATTTGTGTTATCTCGTGGAACACAAATTGTGAACCTATTAAAGTTTTTAGCAGTGTGTGTTTGAAAATTTTGCACCCCCGACCGAGGGTCTTGGATCTGCCACTGCCCCTTTGACTCTTTTATGTCCTCTTTTTTTTTTATCTTTTTTAATAAAATTAGGGGAAAATACTTTTTTTTTCTTCCTGATGTTCTTGGATCATAAGGTTTTTTCAACGGGCTTCCTACCTCTCATCTTGCCAAAAAAAGCCGAATGATATGTAATTTCAAAAACAAAATCTAGTATTTGTTAAAAGTGTCCTTTGACTGTTGACCTGCTTTTTATGCATATGTAGGGGCTGCATATGTAGGGGATGCATTTGAATATTAATTGTGGATATTTTCAGTTTTCCCCTCAATTGTTTAAGAATGATATACGTGCATGCATACATGTCAAATAGGCATGGCAACGAAACCTGAACCCACATGTAGTCACCCGACCCCGCCCCGAGTTTGACAGGGAAAACTCGCTTTGATTGGAGACGAGACGGGGTTTGGGGATGTCGATACCCTCTGTGACCCCGCCTCGAAACCGCTCGCTCGATGAAACATTAATTAATTATTTTATTTTATTTTATGCATATATACTCATTCATTTTGTTTCATAAATTTTCTGTATTTTTAATTTTGATCTATTTTCAATAAAAAAAAGTCTATTTTAATACTTTTAACTTTATTTTATCACTGTATAATAATTATGATTTTATTCTATTAATTATCATAAATATATTTTTTAATTTTTCCTATAAATTTGTAATGGGAACGGGTACCTGCGGGAAACTCGTCCCCATTTGTAATGGGGATGAGAGATACAAAACCCGACCACGATAGAAATAGGGGCGGGGGATGCAAAACCCGCCCCGGACCCACCCGTTGTCATGCCTAATGTCAAATATCAGCAAGTGACGAGTTTTTTTTTTGTCAACAATATAACATTTCATTCATACTTGTTGAAATCCACGAAAACACGAAAACATTATATCAAGTGCAATAAAACAGCCCACTACTAGAGTGTAAAGAGAATTAGTGCAAACTCAAAGATTACAATATTAAAGTGCAAAACCCACTCCTGGTCCTGGCTAAATCAACTACTAACTACCAAAATGACTAGAAAACCTAGAAACTAAAGGTTTTACCACAAGCAAAATAAGAGTCATACACCAAACAGAAATAGGGTATTGCTTTTCCCACACCCCCTCCTACTCGAAACACACCCCATAAGGGTGTGAAAAGACCAAAAGGCCAGGCCAAACCTCTTTTTTTTCACGAATTTTCACCTGTTCGAACACGGGCATTCGAACAGGTTCGAATGACATCGTTCGAGTGTGTTAAATTTTGACTTCACACCCTTTTGGGCGTTTTTCACCTGTTCGCATGAGGTCATGCGAACCTGTTCGCATGACCTCGTTCGAACACATTCGAACGACATCGTTCGAGTGTGTTAAATTTTGACTTCACACCCTTTTGGGCGTTTTTAAACTGTTCGCATGAGGTCATGCGAACCTGTTCGAACAAGGTCGTTCGAACAGTCATAAAACATGTCCTCGCAGCGTCTCACGCGAGGTTATTTTTGGAATAAAATTTGTTAAGGGGTGTGAAAGAGTAGGAGGGGGTGTGGGTAAAGCAAAACGCCAGAAATAAGGGTTGGCCCATTAGAGTTTGAGGCCCATTAGAGTTTGGGACACATGATGGGTTTGAAAATTCAAATTCTGGTTCGGATGACTAGGGAAAAAAAAATCAAATTCTGGTTCAGGTTCAGATGATCAGATCCTATTTTTTCTTCCTTGAGAGTACTTGGTTTGTCAACATGTACTCATCTATGTTCAGCGTGTTAGTAACTTTGTCAACAATGCCAAGTCAATTGAAAGTACAGTTGAGTTTTTTTATGTTGAGGGGCAAAGATCATAAGAAAGGACTTTCAGATTTGAAGTTCCCTATATGACAATCCAACAAACCAAAAGAATAGCAACTTCAAAACTTGGAAAATTAACCAGACAAAAAATGTCCGTTTTCTGTACTTGCCGCTGTTTCCGCAAGACAGAATTTAATCTCGCCCGCGTCTTGGGTTTGTAGTTAGCATATGCTTCATGTATCCCAAAAAAATACAAATTGTTGGAAGTTATTGTTTCACTAGGACTAGATGTAAATAATAGTTAGCTGCTTATTAGCTGTATTTTCCTATCTTTACCATATTTAGAACTAGCATTTATAGGGAGAATAACTACCCTGATTCTCAGGCTAGACTAGTGCTCATTTCTCTTTCACTTGTATTCTATAAATACCTCTCATGTATTATTTACCAGATCAAGGAAATACCTTTTCATTTTTTTGTGTATTTCTTTCTTTATGATATCAGACGCAGCAAGAATTTTCTAGGGTTTTTGCTTCCGTTTTTTCTTTCCATCCCACATAATGCCTAATTCAGTCTCTGATACTGAGTCCCAGCATTCACCCAAACATTCTTCACCCAAATTTGAAATACCTCAATCTGTTTGGACTTACCATGAAAACCATCCTATTCAGATCGCAACAATTCGGCTGAACGGTACTAATTACCTTCGTTGGTCACAGTCCGTACGTATGTATCTCGGGGAGAGGAAAGATTGGCTACCTCACAGGAGACAAGAAACAACCAGACAAGGCAGGCGCAGATTATGGTACATGGGATGCTGAAAATTCCATGGTCATGACGTGGTTAGTCAATTCCATGACTGAAGAGATAGGGGCAAACTATCTCTCTTATGCTACTGCAAAAGATCTTTGGGAAGGTGTCTCTCAAATGTACTCTGATTTGGAAAACCAATCCCAAATTTATGAATTAACTCTCCAGCTTGGAGAAATTCGGCAAGCTGAAGATTCGGTCACCAAATACTTCAACTGTCTCAAGCATATTTGGCAAGATCTGGATCTCTTCAATGAATATGAGTGGAAGTCACCTGAGGACTGCAAGCACTACAAGAAGATGGTGGATGTTAATTGTGTCTTCAAGTTTCTTGCTGGAAAAAATCATAAGTGGAACAAAGGTTCAAAGATTTTTTTCAAATGATTGAAAACCAATTTCATACCAAGATTGGCATTCTAAGGTCTGACAATGGCACTGGATATTTCAACAAATATTTAAGTACATTCCTAGTAACTAAGGGGATAATTCATCAATCCACTTGTTGTGATACTCCACAACAAAATGGTATTGCCGAACAAAAAAATAGACATCTCCTGGAAGTTACTAGAGCTATTATGTTTTCTATGAATGTACCTAAATATCTTTGGGGAAATACCTTATTAACTGCTTGTTACCTCATTCAATAGAATGCCATCTCGTGTTTTAAAATATCAGACTCCTGTGCAAACTTTACAAAATTATTTTCCCACATGTCGCATCATTGCGGATCTTCCCCTTAAAGTTTTTGGTAGTCTTTGTTATGTCTACATCCCAAATACTTTTCGTTCTAAATTGGATCCTAAAGCTGAAAAATGTGTTTTTCTTGGCTATGCTTCAAATAAAAAGGGTTACAAATGTTTTAACCCAGTAACAACGAATTTTTTTGAAATTATGGATGTTCACTTTGTTGAAAATCAACCATTTTTTGATAATGTGACTACAAATCATCCAAATACTGAGATAATGGAACCTAAAATGCATAATCTTGAACTGCCAGATAATATAGTATCTGAAATAGAGGGAGAAACACTGTTTGGGGAACATAACCCTGTACTTAAAGTGTATGCCCGAAAAAAGTTTCACAAAGGTGCTATTGGTCTCTCCAGCAGAAGTCCAATCTGATTTACCAAGTGAAGGTCCTATGCATGATTCATCTTCTAGTTCTTCATCTGGTAATTCATCTTACTCATCCAATGATTTACCAGATTTGTCTTTTCCTGATATTAATCTTCCAATTGCTGTGAGAAAAAATATTCCTAACCTCAATATCCCAATTGCTGAGAGGAAAGGTACTAGAACATGCACTAAACACCCCCATGTCTAATTACTTGTCATATGACAAGTTATCACACACTCACAAGGCATATGTGTCTAGGATTTCTAATTTGTTTGTGCCAAGAACTGTTCAGGAAGCATTGGGTGATCCGAATTGGAAATTAGCAGTGAAAGAAGAGATGGATGCTCTTAGAAAAAGTAATACTTGGAGTATCACTGATCTACCTCGGGACAAAAAGGCAGTAGGATGTAAGTGGGTCTTTATGGGGAAATGCAAGGCTGATGGAAGTGTCGAAAGGTACAAAGCAAGATTAGTAGCAAAAGGTTTTACTCAAACTCATGGTATAGACTACCAAGAGACTTTTGCCTCGGTAGCTAAGATTAATTCCATCAGAATTCTTCTCTCTCTTGCAGTAAATTTCAATTGGACACTACATCAGTTTGATGTTAAAAATGCTTTTTTGAATGGAGAATTACATGAAGAAGTGTATATGAATTTACCTCCTGGATTTGAAGAAAATCTTGGAAGGGACAAAGTCTGCAGATTGAGAAAATCCTTCTATGGATTAAAACAATCACCAAGGGCCTGGTTTGAAAGATTTGGAAGTGTTGTTAAGAAACGTGGTTTCACCCAAAGTCAAGCAGATCACACCTTGTTCTTTAAACACTCACATGAAGGTATGATTGCTATCTTAATAGTGTATGTTGATGACATTATCATGACAGGAGATGATGTTAAAGATATCAGTGATCTAAAGAGAAGACTTGAGACTGAATTTGATATCAAGGACCTTGGGAAATTAAAGTATTTCCTCGGGATGGAATTCGCAGGGTCTAAAGAAGGAATCTTTCTCAACCAGCGCAAATATATACTTGATTTACTCACAGAAACAGGGATGACAGGGTGTAAGGCAGTAGAAACACCAATGGATCCCAATGTAAAACTAAAGGCAGCATCTGAAGATGAAGTGGTAGATAGAGAACGCTATCAACGATTGGTTGGTAGACTAATTTACTTGTCACATACAAGGCCTGATATAGCCTTTGCAGTGAGTGTGATAAGTCAGTTTATGCATGCCCCAGGGCCTGTTCACTTTGAAGCTGATTTCAGAATATTGAGATATTTGAAAGGAACTCCAGGAAAATGGGTTAATGTTCAAAAACAGAGGGCATATACAGGTTGAAGCTTACACAGATGCTGACTGGGCAGGTAATATAAATGATAGGAGGTCTACTTCAGGGTATTGTACCTTTATCAGTGGAAACTTAGTTACATGGAGAAGCAAAAAATAAAATGTTGTAGCCAGGAGCAGTGCAGAGGCTGAATTCCGCTCAGTGGCTCATGGTTTTTGTGATGGATTAAAAAATTCATGGAGGAATTGAAGATCTCTAATCCAAAACCAATCAAAGTTAATTGTGATAATAAGGCAGCTATCTCCATTGCCCATAATCCTGTCGTACACGACAGAACGAAACATGTTGAAGTGGACAAGCACTTTGTTAAAGAAAAAATTGATAGTGGTGAGATTTGTATGTCGTTTGTACCTACCACAAGTCAAGTAGTAGATGTTCTCACAAAGAGTCTTCCAAATAGACAATTTGATGACATGGTGAGCAAGCTTGCAATGAATGACATATTCATGCCAGCTTGAGGGGGAGTGTTGGAAGTTATTGCTGAAGATCAGCACAGAATCAACTGATTCTGTCTTGTACAGCTCACTAGGACTAGATGTAAATAATAGTTAGCTGCTTATTAGTTGTATTTTCCTATCTTTACCATATTTAGAACTAACATTTATAGGAAGAATAATTACCCTAATTCTCAGGCTAGACTAGTGCTCATTTCTCTTTCACTTGTATTCTATAATAAATACCTCTCATGTATTATTTACCAGATCAAGGAAATACCTTTTCATTTTTTTGTGTATTTCTTTCTTTACAAATATATTGAAGAGCATGAGAAGACACCTGATTGAAGAATATCTAAAAATGAGGCAATTTTTAGCTTATTTTATTATTGACTGGAGGAACTATTTGCATATTATTGTAAGTACATTTTATCCTATCCTTTGTGGCTTGAGGAGAGTTACACATTTTATTCCAGGCGTTGGTTGTCATCTGTCTAAACAGTCAGTGTAGGAGCTCACATGATTGCTTCACTTTCAACTATCCATTTAGAATGAGGTCCCTGTTACCAAACTCTTGGAGTAAAGCTGTACTCCATGTATGATTTTACTGATCCTGCCCAAATGAAAATTATAAAGATGACCAATGTGCTTATCGGGTAAGGTAAGCAAACGAGGTAATTCATTTTATGATAACTAAAACCATAAATTAACACAGAAGTAACTATATATGGCTGGCACCTAGCTGCGGAATTCAAGTATTCTACCTGAGCTGCATCATGGCAAAACTTATCTATTTAAAAGATTTATTTATATATATGTCAGAATAGTAAAAGAATGAGACAATGGTAGTTCAGCAAAAGAATGTAGCACAAGGAACATAATTTGTGTACCAACCAAGGGTCGGCTTTTTTGAGAAGGCTTAATATGAGAATGACGGGAGAAAATAATGTCACTAAAGACAAAGTCCTGATATATTGTCCTTTCAACTTGGTAACCTAGACTCAAAAAGATCGTGAGTTCGAGTCATATAGGGGGAGGGGAAACCACTATTGATCCCCTTTTAAAAAGAGAGAAAAAAAATACACATTGTCAGTTTTCATCTGCACTTTATTAACATCTATTTTTCACCTGTATAAACAAGCAGACTCTCTCAAGTAATACAAATCATACCCATAGTAAACATCAAAATAGGAATAAAGAGAATATATTTATTGATAGACTGCCTTGTAGTGATGTACTGAAGCATAAAAAGCGTCAATAATATTATTAGTATAACCAGGCCATGGCCAATGTGAGGAATAGGCTAAGGCAATTAACTAACCTTTACATTGAAAAGAACACTACCATCAGAAACCTGCTCACCAACTGCAACTTGAAGCCCATGCACATAGCCTGAAGATGGTGCCTTTACAACATGCTGGAGAAAGTGAAGAACATTGTTAGTTATAACTTCCTGAATAGACATAGACAACAAAGACAAAAGTTTCCAACATTTACAGAGAAGCCGTATACAAACCTCCATCTTCATTGCTTCTAATACTAATATAGGTTGTCCCTCTTCTACTCTTGTCTCGTTCTTCACAAGAACTTTAACCACCACGCCTGCCATGGGTGCCACAACAGCCCCTTTGGGGTTTGCTGATGATTCGAATTTGGGTTTATGTTGGGATTCGTCGTCCTCAGACAACTCAAGGCCTAGTTTCTCTCTGAAATGATGATGATAAGACCCTTGCCAAATATGAATATACTTTGTTTGCTCCTGAATCCCGAGGGTAACTAACTATATTAGCATTATTAAGAATTTTATATTTGACAATCAAGATAACACGGTAGCAAAATGTTTTTTTACCAAATCAGTCTACTGACACTCCAAAAACATCAATGCATGGGATGGGAAGAAAAATACCTTCAAGTAAACAGCAAGGTTAACATCGTTGATTACACCATCAGCTTCAACTCTAAATTGGTGATCTTTTACATATGTTGCTTTGACTTCTAAAACAGGACTTCCATTTTCTTCTGTCTGGAGATATACAATAAAATTGAGTCAAAACTCTTTATAGAGAATTTGTGGCACAGTAAAATGGAAAAGAAAAAAAAAGTAATTACTACTCCACACATTAGACGTTACCTCAATCAGGTATCTCCCATCAGGCTGATAGGTGATCGTAAGCTTCAAAGCCTTTGAGCTGCCACCATCATACTCATTATCCCACTCGAGTTCCATTCTGCGCTTGGCTTGATGATGGACTCTAAAAGGTGGTGAAGTATACCATATAGGGAGTAAGCTGCTGCCACCTGAACACACTGACACACATAAATACCAAGCAAATTTAGAAAACATCTAAGAATATGGCACAGCAATAATGAGACAATACCAGGGGGGTTTCTTGCCGAAATGGAATGCTCTTTCTGAATGAGACATGCAGCCACAAGGGATGCACTACGTCTAGCTGCTTCATATGCTTCTTTGGCGGACACTGAATTGTTAGCATCAACAAAGAGGTCTTCTTTGTATTTATCAATAAAATGAGTCTCCACATTGCCATTTTCAAATGCCCGGTGATTAGCAAGCTTTAGAAGAAAGTTGACATTGGTTGGTAGACCTGCAACCTGTACGAGAAGATATTAGCAATTTGCGTGTGGAGCAAGACTTCTAACAGATGGAATACAACTAGAGATAATATTAAACTTAAAATACTTGAATTTAATTCTTCTTGGGGAGGGTGTGAAATGCCTCAGTTTCTTACGTGTCTACATACTATCCCACCTCACCATTTCCACCTCTGACCCCAAAGATAACAACTAAAGGACCTAACAAATGGCAAGTCGTATAACATCTCAATTTAGAAAGCGTCAATTTCACTACAGCGAAGGCAACAGAAAAATTAAGTACCTGAAACTTTGACAGACTATCCTTCAGTTTGACCAACGCTGCAGCACGATTTTCTCCCCACACCACAAGCTTAGCAATCATTGGATCATAGTGCATGCTAACAGCATCTCCTTCTTTAACTCCAGTCTCCACTCGGACTGCCAAATTAGTAAATTTTCAGTTGGCAAAAAAAGGAAGTCCAACAAATCTATCTTGAAGTTTCAAGTTCTTCCAACAGCAGAAAGTAGGATAAATTTTCAGATTGACCATAAATAAATAAATAAATAGGCTAATTTTACACAATTGACCTCCAGGTAAGACTGGAACATTATAATGGTGTAGAACTCCAGTTGCTGGAAGAAACCCTTTGGGAACATTTTCAGCATAGATCCGACCTTCAAAAGCATGACCTGCCATAACAACAAAGAGTTATATAATATAGAGAAACTTTAAAGTGTAGACAAAATAGGCAGGAGTTCACACATTCTCATAGCGGTATAATCAATAATTAACCAGCTCAAAATCATTAACCGAGACTCGAAACAATTTTCTATATGTTCTTATTTTCAGAAAACCAGGGTATGCCTCAATATTATTCGGCAATATTTTGAGAATGTTGTTAGATGGCTTTATCCGCAATTGGTCATAAATAGCAGGAACAGTTTTTTCTCCTTGGAGAGTATATAACAAAATTTAGGAGGGGAATGGATAAATTAACCCCTCACCCCCCGAAAGAAAAGAGAGAGGAAAAACAACACCTGATATGGGTATTTGTGATTGACTCAATGGAAGAGCTTCTCCATTGGCAACACGGATTTGCCATTCAACGAGATCTTGACCTACAATCATCTCTGTGACAGGATGCTCAACCTGTATTAACATGCTTCATGTTATATTTTTGTAAGTCTTACTTTGAGGACAAAATGACAATAAAAGTTAATCCAAGCACCTGAAGACGGGTATTCATCTCCATAAAATAAAACTGGCCAGAGACTGTATCAACTATAAACTCCACAGTCCCAGCGTTGTAATAGTTAACTGCCTTCAGCCATCAGAAAGAAACAAGAGATCAGTAAATGATATTGAAGAGAATGAAAATATTCAAACCACGTGAAGCTATTGAAAATGGCTGAGAAAGTACAAATTAGCATGTTGGACATTGGAATGAAAGGACCTCACCTTGGCTGCAGCAACAGCAGCTTGACCCAAGTGTGCACGAAACCCGGTGGTTATATTTGGCTGCAAATGTGTTATTACAAAGCTCATAAGTCATAACTTAAAAAAATCAACAAATAAAAAAAATGATTGATATTAAACGCATGGAGTGTAAGCCTTACAGCTGGAGCTTCTTCAATTATTTTTTGGTGTCTTCTCTGCACACTGCAATCTCTCTCATACAAATGCAGAACATTTCCAAGCTTATCCCCAAATACCTACAATGACAAATAAAAAAGAAGCTATTATAAACTCAAGTCCAAGACACATGGAAATTTTTAATGATGGCTATTATTTCAATCCCACTGTTGTAGAAAAATTCCAAAGAATTGAAAACATAATCACAGGAGTAAAGAATATCCACTATGAGGCACTTTTATTTTTTCAGAAGAAAAATCGATAAGCAGCCAATGAAGCTTCTAGGATGAAATATGATAGCAGGGTGGGTGATAAAATCAATATAAATACTTGGACTTCTATGTGTCTTGGCCGTGTAATATACTTCTCCAGCAAGATAGTGTTGACACCGAAAGAAGCAGCAGCCTCACGTTGTGCTGCAAGGAATGA
Source organism: Astragalus membranaceus (assembly GCA_039519185.1). Lineage (NCBI taxonomy): Eukaryota > Viridiplantae > Streptophyta > Magnoliopsida > Fabales > Fabaceae > Astragalus > Astragalus membranaceus. The sequence continues at coordinate 80,721,720 of CM076847.1, forward strand.
CTCAGCAAATTCCTCTGGAGTGTGCACAATCCTCATACCCTACACCATTCACATTGTCCAAACTTCAGCAGAATGAAACTGTAATCTCATGAGTAACAAAGTTTGTCTTTATTAATCTCTTCCTCATCTGTTTTCACCATAAAAGAAATCTGCAATTCTTAGAATAGATTTTCAACTCTCAAACATGTATGAACCTAAACCTTTAACCACACATTACAATAATGACAGTCATTAAGATATTTTTAATTTACTATAAATGAATAGAGATAACTAAGGTTCACAGGATCATAATCACAGCATGAAATCAGTAATTCAAGACCACCACAATAAATCTGAGACGAGAACACTACATCAACGTGGACAAAATGCCTAAGGAAACAAATTTGTCACAAAATGGCCAAAAGCATTCACTAGTCACTACTACTACAATACAAGTATTTAGCACATAGAGTAAACTAAGTAGAAAAGAAAAAGAAAAGCAGTCCTGCATCAAGAGATCATGAAAGGAATTAACTTGTAAGATAATAAATATGAAGGTAGGAAGGAAGCACCTTTCCTCCACCTCCATGGGTTGGCTTAATGAGGACTGGATAGCCAATTTGATCAGCCTCCAATTTCATCTTATCAATATCTTGTTCATATCCATGATATCCAGGCACAAGCGGCACCCCAGCAGCCCCCATTATTCTCTTCGATGCACTGACAAATTTAATCCAAAAAAAAAAAAAACAAGATCAACTTATAATAACGCTTCATAACATATCTCAAACTCACTCACTCAAGCATTGCATGTTGCTTTCCAAGTAAAAGAAACTGAAGCAGTTATTCTGAACCCAATTTCTAACCTCTTGTCACCCATATCTCGAATGGCAGATGCTGGGGGACCAATGAAGGTGAGCCCCTTTTCTTCACATAGTTGTGCAAAGTCAGCACTTTCCGATAGGAACCCATAACCAGGGTGAATAGCCTAATTAATCGATCACCCTAAATTAAAATACTTCAAATACCATTAATTATATGAGTTTAAGTAAATTGGGTTGAAACCTACCTGCGCACCAGAACACAAGGCAGCATCGAGAATGGAATGTGCGTTAAGGTAACTAAGGCGAGCAGGGGGAGGACCGATACGAATGGCCTCATCGGAAGATGCCACGTGGAGGGAGTCTTTGTCAGCGTCACTGTAAACGGCAACGGTTTGAATTCCAAGTCTCTTTGCGGTCCTGGCGATCCTGCAAGCTATTTCCCCTCTGTTGGCTATTAGAATCTTCTCTATGCGATTTTGCTCACTATTCTTCCCCTCTGAGAAGGGTCGAGCCCACACGTGCGACTGCAAGTATAAGAGCCTGCTTCTGCTCTTGCTAGCCTCTCTGCGGAACAACATGGAAAATGCCATGCTCGGTTTGAGTTATGGAAAGAAGGAAGGAGTGAGAGTGAAATAGGATGAACATGAATTTTAGGACACTGTTTTGGTCATTGACGACACGCAACGTCCTTAAGGGTAGTTTTGTACAGTCAAAATGATAAGTCTGCTGCGCTGGCATGTAATACTGTAATGGGACATTGGATATGGACTATTGCATTAAAAAATGTGAATGAAAAACTAATTTTATTAGCAGGCAAAATCGGGTAGTCGTGGGTAGTCAGTTTCCGACATAGATTATATTAATAAAGTCGATGGAAACTACGCACTAATGACATGGTAAAAAAAAAGAATCGAACAAAGAAAAAAATTCGAGAATAAAGAGAGGTAGAGAAAGTGAGAGTTGAGATGAACAACCGAGAAAATTGAGAAAGGGAAATGCTTTCTGATTGATCTTTTTGTGTCAGAAAAATGTCAATGTAAGTGCATTTTTATTTTTTAAAAGGAAAATGTATTCGAGAGTTATCCTTATCCATTGATCTTTGGTCTTGCTTAGTAAGCATACAGTCAATGGCATTGTGGCAATGCTTCTATTGCTTTGAAGAGGAATACAGATTATTTATGGTCAACAACAATTCAAGTTTTTTTTTGGCCCAAAACAAGAATACAAGTTTTTTTTTTGTCAAAGGGATTATGATTTCATTTCAAGGGAAATAATGGGCCAGGCCCAAACCAAACATCCATTACACACAACAAAACCAAAAAAAAACCAGAAAAAGCCCAATAATAGGCATTACCAAGCGCTGTGAGTTTGGGTCGGACCAAACCCGCTCCAACTACAAAACTAGAAAAGACATAAAACAACAGATTTGACAAAAGAAGCAAAGAAATAATCATTGACCCTAAAACACGATCCCTTTTCAGGAAAGAACCCTAGCCACTCCAATTCTTCCATGAATTCCTTCGAGCCCTCAAGATCAACGCATCAGGTCGCAATTGATCATTGATCTGTCCAATTGAGAAACGATGCCGAAGCCTAATTGAGAATCAAGGTGAGCCCCTTCGAGATAGCTGCATATTCTGGCAATCGATCACCGCAGAGTCATCGGTGGATGGAGTTTACTAGAGGCGAATTATTTCCACAAAGCTTGAGCATCCATGACTAGCGCTCGGCGAAGAAGAGGAGGAGGGCGAATGGTCCAGGAACCGAGAAGAGCATCATCCCTAGCAAGCATCGCAATTGTGTGAGCACAGTTATTCCCTTCCCTTTTTATCCAGGTTAGTTCTGAGTTCACAAAGTTAGTCCTAAGATCTTTTATGTCTTCCACTATTCCATGAATTTCCCTGTTCACTGATCTATCATTGCATACCTCAATGAGGGTTTTGTTGTCAGACTCAAAGATGACTTGATCTAAATGGAGGTTGACCGCAAAGGAAACAGCATCACGAAGACTAAGGGCTTCAGATACAAGCGGAGATGATGCGAAGAATCTGGTTGTAGCTGCTGAGAGTAAGTCACCCTTTTCATTTCTGCATATTATACCCGAGAAGCCTTTCCCTGTTGTTTGTTCATATGCTGTATCACTATTGACTTTGATAAAACCCTCTCGAGGTGGTCTCCACTGAGTTGGAGAAGCCTGCACCCTATTTTGGGGATTGTCATGGGTCTGATTTGTGTTATTCTGTTTGAGACTAGAAGTAGTTAGATATTCATGACACTGAGATTGGATATTGTGGAGACTACTTAGCGGATTTGGCATCCTATGGTTGAAAACCATATCATTCCTAGCATTCCAAATGGTCCAAAGAGTAAAGAAAATCCAAGAGGAGAGGTTGTTTTCACTAGCCATAGGGGATTCTAAAGCATCCAATATCCATTGTTGTATGGTGGTTAAGCCTAGGAGAGAGGGGGGTGAAGAAATTGTAGACCAAACCACAGTGGTTTAGTCCATTCACATAAAAGTAGCATGTGTTCTATGGTTTCAGTTTCTTTAAAACAAATTGGGCATAAGCTAGGGACAGAGATTCTTTTTTTGCACAAATTCTCTCTAGTAGGGACTATATTATGACATACCTTCCAAATGAAATGTTTAAGCTTATTAGGGACTTTAGCCGACCAAATCACTGTCCAAAGATCTTCAGAGCAGATTGTAGAGCTGGACGCACTTTGATTTGCCTTCGGAGTAGCCTCAATCAAGGTTCTATAGCCTGACTTAACTGAATAGCAACCATCCTTGCTATGAGGCCACATTAGGTAGTCCTTTTGAGCCGTCCAGGAGATAGGAGTCCTCACCGCCTCAATTGCACACTGAGATTGTAGGTTCTGCCTTAGGGAATTGAAGTCCCATCAAGTCCCATTAGATCTGATACAGTAGTAGCTGTAGCATTCGGCTTCAACATTGCTTTATTACCTGAACTTAGCCAATTATCCCTAGAGATGTTGATTTTTGTACCTGTACCCACAAGCCACCTACCAGAGGTTGTCAACAGATCTTTCCCCTGTAGAAAGCTCTTCCAAATCCAAGAGGTTCCTTTGTGAGCGGAGGCATCCCAGAAAGAACTATTAGGAAAGTAAATAGCCTTCAAGGTAGCAGCCCAATAGGAGTTAGGATCATTAATCATCCTCCACACTTGCTTAGTTAGGAGAGCAGAGTTCATCTTTTTAAAATCTTTAAATCCTAGTCCTCCTTTGTTTTTAGGAAAGCAGAGGGCTTCAAACCTCTTCCAATGAATACCATTATACCTGCCACTTGCTTTCCACCAGAATTTAGCCACTATTGAAGTAAGAGATTCACAAAAGGTCTTCGGCAGAATCAGGAATGATGGGCATGTAGCCACTATTGAAGTAAGAGATACATGTAGCCTTTATATCACATAAAGCAATTTTTTGAAAGAATACAAGTTTTAAATGCCAAAAAGCCTACTTCAAATAGGCCAGAAATGATGGGCTTGGTTTGTGTGGGTTCATTTATTGAAGGGGCAATGTTGTTAACCCCACCCCAATTCATTTTTCCATTTCCAATTTAATTCTAAAAAGATATTAAAAAACCCTATCTCCTAAAGATATTATTAACTAATGCTACTTATATTTGTCAGCCCACAGTCTCCATTTGTTTGGTATGGTCCTGTACTAATATAAGATAAATTTTCCATTCACTTTCGAGTAAGTGCAGTTGAGATTATAAAGGCTACATGTACATGTGATATGCTGGAATGCATGTTCGAACGTGTGGTTGCCATCTTCTCTACACCTTAAGTGTAGGGGTGTGCGAAAAAAGTAAGTAAACCAGAATCATACTTATTCCTAACCGGACTGACCAGTATCTCTAGAGGCTCAGTCAAGATCGTCTTGCCTGAAGAAAAAGAAGCTCGACCTACCCTTCTCCTTGGTCGACCACCAGCACTCCCAGAGTTACCACTTCTCATCAGGCAGACTCCCCATTTGTAACAATAGACAAGTTGTTCAGTACCTAGCAGCGCTGCGGTGACTGCTGTTGGTAGGTCTCTTGCAATCCGAGCGGAGTGTTGAATGAATCCCGGAGAGGGCACCTGCGATGCCACTCCGACGCCCAAGTTAGTATATGGAATAAGAGAATAGTAATGTCTAGGAATGAAAATGTACTTAATTATAGCAATGTGAGCCAGTATTTATAGGGAATCGTGCCCGTTGTGAGCCATCGGATCGATAGAGTGGATCTGAGTCGTCCAAGTATGAGAGTCGTGAGTGGGCTTGTATATTGTGGATATGGATCAACATGATTGGGCCTATCCATGTCTAATTGTTCAATGGGCCTCTTGGTCCAGTCCAGAATAGTTGCCCCCCAAGCCGAGATTATTCTGGAGGATGGTCTTGGCTTGAAGAGTTCTTCTTGATGTCGTTCTCGCTGGCTTGTCTGCCTCAGCAAGTCGCTTTCAATCTTCGGTCACGTCTGTTAGATATGTTGTTGCCTTCTTCTTAGTGCTCACTTTCCTGGCTACTATAAATATGCGGACTTTTGTTAATTGAGCCTTTTGTAAATTTTCATTGACCCGTGACCTAAGAAAACTTGCGAAAAAATTTGCTCTGGTGATAAGTGCCGTACGTACGGGACCTCTACCTTCAGCTTCGTGGCTTACGCCATTTGAGAGGTGAGGCGAGGCGCATCCTTCCCCAGCTCGACACAGGAGAGCAAAGGGAGGTGAGGCGCACCCTTCTCCAGCTCGATGTAGGAGAGGTAAGGCGAGGCGAGGCGCACCTTTATCCATCTCGACGCAGGAGAGGCGAGGCGCACCCCGGCTTGACGCAAAAGATCTTGACTTCGCAGAGCATTAGATCTTCACTTCACAGGTATCGATTTTACCTTCAGATCTTTAAGCAAATGTATTTGAAAAATTTGCTTCTTTGTTTGGATCTTGTGAGTAGAGTTGTTTTTATGTGTGCTTGTCGCGCTTTCCTCGTAGCCCTCATGGGCGACCTCAAGAGAGGGGGGATGGTCAACAAGTTATCTTTCTCTCTCATAATGCTTGTTCTGACTTCCTGTCCTGCAGGTGGTGTCCGATGCCTAGGACGAAGAAAACTGCTCGAGATCATGGATCATATCGAGGAACCCTTGCTGCTTTGAGGGAGGCTGGGTATTCGATAGGTGGTCGATCAGAAGGACCTGGTGAGTCGAAATCCGTGGAGTCTGAGGCGCCTCATATGGCTGTCTCTTTCTCGCCTGGGGACTCTGATCCCCCATCTGATCTTGAGGTTGTGAAGATAGATGGGATTGACTATGATTGGGTAGCACGATCTGTTCGGTGCACCAGGAGCATCTATGCCCCCTGGATGCAACATTCCCGGCTTGTAGAAGTCGATTGGAAATGATTAGAGGATGGAGGGAGTTGATGCGGACGACAGGGTTTGTCGTGCTCCCGATGGCCTGAAGTTTATGATGTATCATTGTCTTGTCTTTAAGGTGGGGATTTCCCCATTCTTTTTGCCTTTTCAGATAGAAGTGTTGAAATTTATCTCGATTGCCCCGTCCCAGTTGCATCCTAACTCTTGGGCTTTTGTGAGGTCCTTTGAGAGTGTCATGAGAGCTATGAAGCGGAAGTCTAAGGTTAGAGTATTTTTCACAGTCTTCGAGGAGCAGCGCCGGCGAGAACTCTTGCCCGGCGGTCCTCGCTACGAGTTCGTGTCTATTCGTTTACGTATGACTTATCCTTTCTTTAAATAGTACTCGGGGTTTGATAAGGATTGCAAGGGTAAATACTTTTATCTTGCTCCTTCGAGTTTGCGTGCTGTGGATAGTTTGGGAGAGTTTGATGGTGAGGGGACCTTGATTAGGGAGAAGTTTCATCTTGGTTGGTCTAATGTGCATGCTGTACGAGTTTATGCCTCCTATGCCATTCCTTTCAGTCTACTGTCTGATGCAGAGCGTAGAACTTTGGATATGCTTGAATTCATAGTTGGGCGCTTGCCCTCTGAGCCCAAACCTTTTCGGTGTAGTGTGTTAGTTAAAGCTGAGACCATGGAGGATGTTAAGAAGATGTTAGGTATCTTGCTTGTTTGTTTATTCTTTTCTCTCCAATACTTTGTTTTGTTTTAAGGCATTTTGTGGCATTTTCTTTTCTCTTTTTGCAGACAACATGGTTGCTCCACTTTCCTTTGATGACTTGGTGTTGATGGCTGGAAGGGAGATCGCTCCTGGTGCAGAGTTCAGGGCGTCTAGCCCCATCCCTGCTTTTACAGCTACATCTACTCGCCCTCCATCAGGGGGTCGCCTCAACTTGGGGGCACCCTCTAGGGCTCTTAAAGATTCTCCTCATGTTGCATTTGTTTCAACAAAACGGCGGGGCAAAGAAATCCAGGAGTCATTCAATGCTCCTCCTAAGTCTTCTGGAAAGCACAAGCGTCGCAAGGATCATGGTCTTGGTAGTGATGTTGGTGATGTGGTCAGAGATTTCTCTTCCGGTGATCGTGAGGAATTTTTGAAGGACCCCTTCTTCCTTGCCACGCATATGGTCAAGCTTGGGTCGGATTTATATACCTCGTGGCAGGCCGAAGCCGGGGGTAGTGAGCTGGGTAATCCTCGTGGATCTACCGTTTTATTGTCAAGCATTTTGTGATTTGCTTTGACCGCTGTGTTCTCTTTTTATGCAGGGATGCAAGAGGAGAGAGACCGTCTCTATGCTGAGGGCCGGAAACTGCATAAGGATCTTGGTGAGGCTAATGAGATCATTTCACGTCTTCGGAAGGATCGCGCTGACGCCTTTTCTGAGAGGGATAAGGCCCTCACTGCGAGGGATGAGCATATGAGGAGAGTTCAAGAACTGCAAGGTCAGCTTGAGGAGGTGAGGCTGGATCTGGAGGAAGTAACGAAGAGAAAGGATGATGCCGAGGAGCAGGTGAAAGCTGTGTCTTCACGGATTTTGGACTTTACTTACGACGCTTATCAGAAAGCTTTAACTCATGTTCGTTGCATGTATCCTGACGCCGTGTTGGAGCCGAACGTCTTTCAATTCAAGCACGAGGTTCTTGATGGGAAGATTGTGAGCTATCATCCCAACAAGATTGACTTCGATGTCATTGCCCCCTTCCTTGAATGTCTTGTTGTTTCTATTATGATTTGGCTATGTATTTCTCTACTCCCGTACTTTGTTGGATTTTGGTGGAACTCCGACTTGTTTCGGATCCATCTTTTGTTGTTAGCATGTAGTTTGATGATCCAGATATTTCCGTAGTAACTTTATCGCTTTTTCAGCGTTCCTTTCGTCGTCGACGTTTATTTTACATAACGATGAGGATTTATAAAGTTATACTTGCAAGATTGTTGTGGAATTTATATACACAAGTATACATAGTCACACAAGTAATATAGTAGAAAGAAAGGTCGAACCCACAGGGATTGGTCTTAATTTCTAGTTGGAATATCTCAGGGAATTAGTGTGTAAAGTAAGTCACAATATTGAGAATAGTAAAATAAGGAGATAAATTGCTTAAGAAATAAATATGGAAACTATATGGTAAATGATTAGTTGGACTGCTTTTGCTTAGTAAATTTCTCTTCTGTGTTAATGCTATAGCATTTGATCCTATAGCATTGAGTGCTATAACATAAGCTGCGTGCCTTTCGGTCACTTTCACCAAGGTTTCGTGATAAGATCCTATGTCTAGGCTTCAAGTAAGTTCACATTTGTATATTAAAGAACCCGTAGTGTTCTCTATGAACTAAGCCCTTCTATGTCTAGGTTTGGGCAAGGATTGTTCTAAATGTCTTTAGAACAACCACTCACTCACATTAATCTTTGAGATCTTTTCATAAACCATTTCTGAATTCATGAATCTACCTATTTTAGTTGGCCAGCACCAAAACAAGTTTGGAAATATTTAAACACAAAGATTAAAATGCATACATCAAAATACTATATCATTAACACATGAGAATGTCATTACATAGCTTAGCAATCCAACCAAAATGTGTTTAGCTCATGATAAATAATGTCAACAACTTACAAACAGAGGTGTTCATATCACCAAGACAAGAAATAGAAGAAGAATGTGCAGAAGATACACTCCTTCAACTTCCACGCGTGTGCTGGTGTGCTGCCAATGCTTAGCATGAACCAAGCAGAATCTTCAAGTGGTTTGAGGATGGATTTTCAATGGGTGCAAAGGAACAGTTTTGTTACTTGTATGTTTCCTCTCAAAACCAGAGAATTTTTGTGCTCCAGAATATCCCTTAAGTGTAGAAGTTAGGCTTGCTTTTATAGTTGAGTTTTCCCTCCTATCTTGCAAGTGGATGAAGCAAGTGGATCTTCTTTTCACCAACTAAAGGTATGTTGTCCCCCATGGTAGACAAGTGGTGAAGTTCAAGTGGTAGGAGGGTAGCTGCATCAGCATGGTTTGTGGCAATAGGGAGGCGCTGACTGGACAGGTTAGGATTCACTGCAGATCTGCTTTCTGCTGCTGTCTTCAAGTGGGTCCCAGCTCTGCTGCGCACAGGGATGCTATAGCACTTAGACAGAAAACATTAGAAATTTCACAAGGGCACCATTTGTGCCAAATATATTCCAATTCAGTTTTTGATTCCTTTTTTCCTAATTAAACACAAATATTTACATAATTCCTAGCCTACAATGATTTACGAATAGAAATGCATAAATAACTCTACAAATGGAGAGTTATCGCACCCCCAAACTTAAACCATTGCTTGTCCCTAAGCAATGACAAAAAGAACAAGTAAATCCCTACAACATTCATGCCAAGATACTTTTTATAAAACAAAACAACATGATCAAGTCAGTTCTTCCCTAAGTTATAAATTTTCAAAACATGCTCTTGATTTGGGCTAAGTTTTCAGATTCACTCACATAAACCATTGTTTTTCAGAACTTCCAGAGTCATTACTGCCCAAAGTGAGTGTGTAACCTCTAAGCATAGTCCAATTCCTGATCAGGTTCAAAAGTTCACTTAGCCTAGGAGAGAGTGGCCTTCTTTTGAGTGTGTCAAGAAGAGTTCAAAAGAGAGAGTAGACTAACAATTCTACATAAGGCTTGAGGGGCTTCAAAGCACAACAAATGGCTTGATTAGGCATTTCAGACAGTGGCTAGTACACTAAGCTTAAGAGAAATGAATGGTATTAGTGCTATAGCATGAGGTGCTATAGCACTTGATGCTTTGAGTTCAGATTTTTGCTTGTGTTTAATGACTTTTTTGCTATAGCATCCCTTGCTGGACTCCAATATTATGCTCCTTTTTTTTTGCATAGAGCTTTTAGGCACAGCCACAACATTATTGGTAAGGAGATGCTATAGCATTACATTGATATTTGATGCTACATTTTCTGGCACAACTGAATTACATTGGCCTTCCTAAGTCTTCATACCTAGCTTTAATATAACCGATGCACCCCCAAACGTAGCTTCTAAAGCTACTCTCAATTTTTATTGAAAACTTGACACACTCTAGGTTAGCCAAAACTAATTTCAGCATTAGATCATTCCTAGCTGACTAAGTTTCTTTCTAACTTAGAGTTTGTGTGGGAGCAGCAATAAGACTAGTTATCATTCAAACAAGGCTACTTCACACAGTCACTCAATCATCATTAAATCTTCCAAGATGCAAGTTCTTTGATTTTTCAAAACTAGGGGAATTGCTGACTTGACACAAAACCAATTTGCAATCATTCAAAAATAGTTCAAAACAACTAAAGTTCCCCCCCCCCCCCCACTTAAGACCTAGCAGTGTCCTCACTGCCTTCAAAATGATTTAGGGGAGAGGGTTAAGCAGAACATCACAGCAAAACATAAAAATACTTGGCATGATTCAGAAACAGAATTTAAAACTAACACAACTGTTGGGTGCAGGACAGACGCTATAGCACCCAACAGGTTTATTTGAAAGCAATAAAATTAAAAAGGACTAAGGAAAATGGATCATTTTCTTGCTAACCCAGTTTTAAGCTTGCTACTGATCCTGCTTGGCTTCTGGGCTGGTTACTTTTCTGTCTTTTGTTTCTTCTTCTTGGGTTCCTGGGGGGCTTCCTCTTCTGCAGTTGTTGCTGTAGCACTGGATGCTACAGCAGCAGCTTTTTCCTTCTCTGCTTTTTCTGCCTGCATTTTTTCTGCCAGTGTTGTGGGGCCCATCGAAGCAAGGGTGTCTTCCACAAACTTCTTGGAGATTTGCTCCACAGATAATTGCTGGTCCTTTTCTGCTGCTGTTGTTTCTGCTTCAGTTGTTGTTTCCTGGGCCAAGTCAGCAGATGCTATAGCTTCAGATGCTATAGCATCTGATGCTGTTGAGGCCTTCTTTACAGGGCCAGGTGGAGGGGTTTGTGGTGAATTGTCTGTGGTGACTGGTGTTGCGCCCGAAAAATCCGGTTTAGGACTTTTCGTTTGACAACGTGGAAAAAGTTTGGAGCCGCCACCAATATTTTAATTTTAAGACCAAAACATTGAAAAAAGGTCTTTTAAACAAGGCGGATGGTCTTTTGAAAACTAGAGATGTAGGTTCGGGGGTCGGTTAGGTACGGGGAAGGTATTAGCACCCCGCACCTCCTTTCTACCGAAAGGGAACCATTAACTTGATGTGTGGTTTGGACAAAAGTTTGAGTTTGAAAGCGGTTTATTCTACTTCTTTTCTTTTCTTTTCTTTAAGGTTTGTTTTATTGAAAACAGGAGGGAAGAAGAATATTTTTGGTTATCTTTGAAAATCAGGACAAAACAAAGATCTTTTAAGAGTGTGCTTGACGGGACAGGACCCCGTTCCTATGTACCCTCACTGGAAGAGGGATCAAAGCTACGTAGTTCTCGGGTATCTTTGAAAAGCGGAACAAAACAAAGTTTTTTTTTTTAAAAGTGTGCTTGACGGGATAGGACCCCGCTCCTACGTACCCTCACTGGAAGAGGGATCAAAGCTACGTAGTTCTCGGCCTTTTTTTTTAAAAGTGTGCATGACGGGACAGGACCCCGCTCCTACGTACCCTCACTGGAAGAGGGATCAAAGCTACGTAGTTCTCGGGTATCGGTTTTGAAAAAGGATTGAGCTTTCACGAAGACCGAACAACAACGGTTAGAATGGTCTCGCTACTAACTCCTTTTGAAAACAACATCATCATTAACAACCTAATCGGCAACGGCGCGATTGGTGTTTAATGACAATTGGTTTATTTTTGAGAAATGAATAAGTTTTCGAAAATGGGATAGAGCTTTTGCGAAGACCGAACAACAACAGTTAGAATGGTCTCGCTACTAACTCCTTTTGAAAACAACATCATCATTAACAACCTAATCGGCAACGGCGCGATTGGTGTTAATGACAATTGGTTTATTTTGCTTTGAAAGTAAAAGTTTCTTTTTGTTTTGAAATGATTTTAGGAAATGGGTTTTAGAAAAGGAGTAGAATATTTCAAGTCAATTCTAAATCCATAACCAAATGCAAATGAATGAATAATACTCAAGCAAACATGAACATATCATTCATTAACCAAGATTAAACATGCCCATACAATCAAAGGATTCAATTATTAAAGATGCAAAACAAAGTTCTCAAAGTAATTGTGTGTGTGTGAGAAGGATTGTATTTACCCTAATGGCTCTATGCTACAACATGCATGTAGACTTACGCCTCCATTAGGAGGTCATACGAGTGGAGAGGAGGGCACACAATCATGTCAAGACATTTACATGGCATCAAGAACAAGTGAATACAATTGATTGTAAACATAGAGTATTCTAAGTTAAATGATTGAATATGTAAGCAAGGATGCATGATTAAGTAAGCATGTAAGTGCATGAGTGTACAAGGAATGGATGCATAGCACTTTATTTATGAATGGATGGCATACAAGGATGCATAAGAGGATGCAAGAGGTATAAGCATATGAGGATGCATGAGAGTGTCACATAAACTAAGTATGAATGAAGATGCATGAATGTGAAAATGTTTTGGGTATTTTTGCAAGTTGATAAGTTGTAAAACTTTAAGTAAGAAGCTAGTGAAAAGTAAAGTAAAAATGCATGAAGTAAATGGTAATTATTTAATGAGATGGTAAAGTAAAAATGCATGAGGTAAATGGTAATTATTTAATGAGATGGTAAAGTAAAAATGCATGAGGTAAATGGTAATTATTTAATGAGGTGGTAAAGTAAAAATGCATGAGGTAAATGGTAATTATTTAATGAGATGGTAAAATCTTTTTATGTTTTAGTAAAAAATTAATGAAGTGGTAAAAACCAAAGTAGTAAAATATTTTTATGTTTTGGTAAAAAGTTAATGAATGGTAAAGTAAAAAGGTAAAAAGTAAATAAAAACTAAAACCAAGTTGAATCACATAGAGCAATCCTCTCACTTATAGAAAAGTGCACTAGGCACTAGTGAGAATCAACTTCCCTATCATCAACAATAAGCAATAAGCAAACTAAAATGCAAAGATTAACTAAACACAACAAATAAGTTGAATCACCTAGAGCAATCCTCCCACTTTGAGCAAAGTGCACTAGGCACTAGTGAGAATCAACTTGCATATCATCAACAATGAACAATAAGCAAATTAAAATGCAAAGATTAACTAAACACACAAATAAGTTGAATCACCTAGAGCAATCCTCCCACTTTGAGAAAAGTGCACTAGGCACTAGTGGGAATCAACTTGCCTATCATCAAGAATGAACAATAAGCAAATTAAAATGCAAAGATTAACTAAACACACAAATAAGTTGAATCACCTAGAGCAATCCTCCCACTTTGAGCAAAGTGCACTAGGCACTAGTGGGAATCAACTTGTCTATCATCAACAATTTACAACAAGCAAAATAAGACACAAGAATGAATGGACACATAAACTAGATTGAGTCATTTCTAGCAATCTTCACCACTTAGGTCAAGGTGCACTAGGCACTAGTGGGAATCATATTGCTAAATCATCAAACAACAAAAGTAACATTTAACACTAAAATGAAATACTAATAACAAGATTAAACATCACTAAACAAAGAACAACAACAAAATCAACTTGGAAATATTTTTAGATCTATAAGCATGTGAACCAAAGGAAACATAGATCCACATTTTATTTAATAAAGAAAACACCAAAATTAACACTAAGCAACATAGATCTATTTTTTGCAAGGATTTATATGATTAAGCAAGGAAGTGCAACAAAATCATATCAACCCTAATTTTTTTATGATATGCGAAATGCTAAAGCCTATAAACAACAATTTTATTTATGAAATCTAGTGCATAATATGTAAAGATGCAAGGGAATTTATTCAAGTAGAAGAATAACTCCTTCAAGGCCAAGGACCCATCTCAAACACCCAAAGCTCCCTAAGTCTTTGTCAAAATGTTTGAAATGGATCCTCAAAGCAAACAACAATCAAGAAGGAGTTTGGAGTAGAGGAGAGATTATGCAAGAAAATTAAATATGAGGTGCAAAGCTTCAAGGATTACCTCAAAACTACAATGAAATGAAGAATGAGGTGATAAGCTCAAAAATTGCTAGCTCTTAGCAATTTGATGATGCAACCTTGAAGAGAATGGAAGGAATGATGATGATCTAACAAGAAATAGAAGATTTGATGGTGAAAAGTTGAAGAAAGTATATGGAAGAGGGGGGGAGAGGCTACGGTTTTGGTGAGGGAAGGAGAGGGGGAGGAAGTGCTTTTGGTGTGCTAGGGTTTTGTGTAGGAGAATGAGAGGCAAATGAGAAGCAAAAAGAGAGGATCCTTAGGTGTGGGAATGAGGGAGTATTTATAGGATGAAACTAGGTCTAAGGGTAGTTTAGTCTTTGTGATTTTGATGTGCTCTAGGATTGAGTTTTGATTTTGAATGGAGGGTTGAGATCACTTATCACAAGGATTGAGGGTGGAGAGAAAACACAAAATGTGAGAGTGAGAGAGTGGGGGGCGAAAGTTAGAGGAGAAAAAAAAAGAAAAGAAAAAATGAATTTCTTATTTTGGAAGAGATATTTTATGTGAGGTAGGGTTAAGGGCATTTTAGAGATGAATTGTTACCAAAGAGGGAAATTTGGGTTTTCTTATGAAGGGGTTAGTGTAAGTGAGTGAGGTAATTTACCAAAGAGGGTATAATGATTACAAAATGGAAGAGTGTGGAAGAATTTTGTGAGAGGGAGAGAGAGAGAGGGGATTTCGAATGTGAGGAGAGGAAGAGAGAGAAAAAAACTTGTTTTTTTTTTGTCTTTTGTCTTATTGAGGACACTTCCCTTTTTTTGAGTTTTTTTTGAATTTGAAATTTTTGGGCATGGGAAATAATGGGAATGTCACTATTGAAAATGTGTTACATGTTTTTTGGGCACCATAAAATATTCCCTCTAGTCACCTATGACAATTAAAATTGTCACTTAAGAATTGAGGAATATTTAATGGTCCCTTTTTTTATTTTTCTATGCACTAAAAATGGAAAAATACATTTTTAATTATTTTGACTAGGGTTTTCTTTCTAAAAAATTGTACAAAAATTATCCTTGATAGAATAAAAATGTACTTTTTGTGGATGTGCATTTTTGGCGAGAAAATCATCTTTTTGCGAAAAATGACCAAAATGCCCTTTTTGACCCTAAAACCCTAATTCGCCTAAAAAGTGCATTCCAACCCTAAAAATGATTTTAAAGACCTTGGAATGACTTCTAGGACCCAAAATGCAATGCATGATGCTCTTCATTCTTCAATTTATTTATTTATTTTTTGTGGAAAATTAGGGTTTTGACCTAAGCCGGACAAAATTGGGGTATGACAACTGGTGTTTGTGTTTCTGTGTGCATTGGGGAAGTAGGTTCATTTGCTGGTTGTGGGCTTGGTGTTGGTTCTTTGGGTGGAGGTGTGGGGATTTTGGGTGATGATGGTGGTGGAATTTGGGTGTAGGTGGGGGTGTTGGTGTGTTTTGTTCAGGGTTTTCTGTCTCTGAAATTTTCTCAGTCTCAATTTGTTCGCTCTCAGTTTCTTCACTTTCAGTTTCTTCACTTTCCTCCTCACTCACTACTTCCTTGCTCATCCTTCTCCTTTCTTCCTCATCTTCCTCAGTTTCCTCAGAACTTAGAGTGGGTTCTTCCTCTACAATGGGTTTCTTTGTGGGCTTTTTAATGGGGTTCTTCTCCTTTTGTGGGGACATGGCTTCAGTGGGTTTCTTCTCAACTTCAACCTCTTGCTCCTTTTCTTCTTCAAGCACCCACTCAGGAAACTGTGGTGGTTCCATAGTGCTTTTCCCCCTGGTCAGTTCTTTAAACATAGCCTGTTCCCAGTCATAATGTTCCTTCATGAATTTCCAAACAGCCTGCTGTTGTAGCCTCAGGTGCTGTAGCATTGACCCATCACCTGATGCTATAGCAGCTTGCTTCTGTCTTGCCTTGAATTCAGTTGGGAAAGGTCCTGCAGGGGTTCTTCTTTCCTCTTTTCTCTCAACCTCTACTTCAGCCTTAATGCACAGTTCAGTAATTAAGCAAGGAAAATAGAGATTACCCACTGGTTTTAGCTTGCATGCAAGGATCTCTCTGGATATCAGTCTTCCTACATCCACATTCTCTCATTTCATGATGGTGTCAATTAGGATGAACCTCTCTTTCTCCACTGTGGTTGTGTGGGCAGTAGGCAAGATTGAGTGCCTCACAAAGTTGAACCACATGCTTGCTTCATCAATAAGATAGTTCTTCTTCACCTTGAACTCTGTTCCAAATTTTCCCATGGTGAGTTGTCTACTGCCGGCCTTAGTTCCTCCATTTCTGCCTTCCCCCAATTTTTGGCCTTTTTCTCAAAGTTTGTTCCATGGTACCCTAATCCGTACCAATCATTGATTGCATGAGCATCAAAGAGAACCCTGACATCTCTTACGATGGAGTATGTTGGTGCATGTCCTTCTGCAGGTTCTGGGATTCCTGCATAAAATTCCCTCACTAATGGTGGAATAAATGACTTACGGTGCTGTGTCAGGTTCTCCCATCCAAGTGCTTCAATGGTTGATACGAAAGCAGGGGATTGCTTCCCAGATTTGAAGCCTCTTTCAGCTATGAAGTCCATGCTCCAAAATTTCTTGTTTGGGGCAGTATTTTCTGTAGCCTTTTATGGTGATTTTTGAGTTTTTGAGGAACTGGATTCGGGTTGTGTTTTTCTCGCCCTAGGAGGTTTGTTTCCAGTAGTTTTCTTCACTGTTTTTGAGTTTTGAGTGAGGTGTTTCTGGGTTTGAGATGAAAAATCAGGGGGCTTGCTTGCGGAATTTACGATGAAGAGAGGTTGAAGATGATAAGAATGAAGTGAGGTGTGGGGAGTTATGTATTAATGTGCAACGTTAATTGTGGGGAGTTGGGAAAAATGGAAGTGACTGTTACTGTTGAGTGATGGCAGGAGAGAGAAGGTTTGCGTGCTGCTCAGACATGGGCAGAGCAGTTGAAATTGGACTGCCCAAGCCACCTCATCACTTTGACTTGTGCCTTTTCTGAAGAGTGCTGTGAGTAATGCTATAGCATCTCATGTTATAGCATCAAATGCTATAGCACTTTTGCAGCTTCATAATTTCCTGCAATAACAAAAACACTTAAAAAAATTAACTAAAGAGTTAGTTTCAAAATTGTGCGTTGCCTCCCAGAAGCGCTTAGTTTAAGAGTCCTTAGCCTGACTTCTCTAAGTTTGTTAAGGGTCTTGAAGATCAATGGTGAACTTTTGCCTTTCCATTTGTTCACCAAAATATTTCTTGACTCTTTGCCCATTAACCTTGAAGGTGGTGTTTGTGGCCTCATCATACAGATCCATTGCCCCATGGGGGTATATCTTGACAAGTTTAAATGGACCAGACTACCTTGACTTGAGCTTTCCAGGAAATAGCTTAAGCCTTGAGTTGAACAACAATACTTGATCACCTTCTTTAAGGTCTCTCTTTTGGATCCTTTGATCATGCCATGCATTGGTTTTCTCCTTGTAAATTGCAGCATTCTCATAGGCAAAGTGCCTAATTTCTTCCAAGTCATTCAGTTGCAGCAATCTTGCTGTTTCTGCCTTGCCATGATCAAAGTTGAGTTTCTTGATGGCCCAATGTGATTTGTGCTGTAACTCCACAGGCAGGTGACAAGCCTTACCATAAACAAGTCTATATGGAGACATGCCCAAAGGAGTCTTGTAGGCTGTTCTGTAGGCCCATAGTGCATCATCTAGTTGCACTGCCCACTCCTTCCTAGCCGGACCAACCATTTTCTCCAGTATCCTCTTGATTTCTCTGTTTGATACTTCTACCTGACCACTGGTTTGGGGGTGATATGCTGTAGCAACCTTATGTTTCACCCCATACTTGGCTAGCAGAGCTTCAATGAGCTTGTTGCAGAAGTGAGAACCACCATCACTAATTATGGATCTTGGGGTGCGAAACCTAGTAATGATGTTCTTGTGAATGAACTTACTCACTGATTTTGCATCATTGTTGGGTAAAGCAGCTGCTTCAACCCATTTGGAGACATAGTCTACTGCAACCAGTATGTAAGAATTGCCATGAGAAGGTGGGAATGGTCCCATGAAGTCTATCCCCCAAACATCAAACAGCTCCACTTCTAATAGGTTAGTTAGAGGCATTTCATGCTTGTTGGAAATGTTTCCAGTTCTTTGGCATCTATCACACCTTTTTACCAATTCATGAGCATCCTTGAAGAGAGTGGGCCAGAAATATCCAGATTGGAGCACCTTGTTCTTTGTCCCCCAAAATGTCCTCCATAAGGTGCAGCATGACATTGCTGTAGCACTGGGTGCTGCTCTTCTTCTGCAAGACATCTTCTTATCAGTTGGTCTGGACACTCTTTATAAAGGAAGGACTCATCCCAGTAATATTTTTTAATATCATGGAGAAACTTCTTTTTTGCTGGTAAGTCAGATTTGGTGGCACAATCCTGCTAACAAGGTAATTGACTATATCTGCAAACCAAGGTGCTATAGCATCAGATGCTATAGCATCAGATGCTATAGCATTGGATGTTGTTACACTGATATTCAGCAGCTTTTCATCAGGGAAGTTCTCCTTGATCTCTAATCCTTGTGTACCTGCACTATCACCTTTTATTCTAGACAAATGGTCAGCAACTTGGTTCCCCATCCCCTTTTTATCACGAATTTCCAAATCAAATTCTTGGAGGAGGAGAACCCATCTTATTAGCCTAGGTTTTGCATCTTTTTTGAAATCAAATACTTGATGGCTGAATGGTCTGTATAAACAATGACCTTTGTGCCTACCAAGTATGATTTGAATTTATCAAATGCAAACACTACAGCTAACAATTCTTTCTCAGTGACTGTATAATTTAATTGAGCTTCTACAAGTGTTTTGCTAGCATAATAAATGGAATGAAATACTTTATCCTACCTTTGCCCTAGGACAGCTCCTACAGCATAATCACTAGCATCACACATGAGCTCAAAATGTTTGTTCCAGTCAGGTGTCACAATGATTGGTGCTGTGACCAAGGCTGTCTTCAGTTTCTGGAATGCTTGTTGGCATGATTCATCAAAGATAAAGGGTGTGTCATGCTGTAGCAGCTGACACAATGGTTTTGATATTTTGGAGAAATCCTTGATGAATCTTCTGTAAAATCCAGCATGGCCTAAGAAACTTCTAACACCCCTTACAGTTGCTGGTGGAGGAAGCTTGTCAATGACCTCTATTTTGGCTTTATCTACTTCCAGTCCTCTTTTGGAGATCTTGTGACCCCAAACAATACCTTCTTGGACCATGAAATGACATTTGTAATACCCTAATTTTGTCCTAACCAAAATGAGAAATTTTTATTTACTTTTGATGAAAATAATTATTTTATTTTAGTCATTATTTTATTTGTCACAAGTTTTTTTTAACACAAAAAAATATTATTTAGAAGTAAAGAAACAAAAAATAAGCCAAGGAGGAAATAAGGGGGGTTTGTAAAAAAAAAAAAGGAAGAATGGAGGTGCAATTGGATTGGGCCATCTAAAACCCAACCCAATTCCTAAACCATAGCCCAATTCACCCTCACACTCCTCCACCCAACCCATGACCCATATCCAACCCACAACCCATAACCCAACTCATCACAAAACCCTAATTCCCCTCCTCCTAACCTAATTCGACTTCCCCCTTTTACCCTAAAAGCCATCCACATTCAATCCCCCCTTAACCCAAAATTCCATCCACATTCATCCCCCAAAACCCCTCCATATTCGACCCCACCCCCTATTATCCCATGGTCAAACCCCACTTTTCTCCCTTCCACACTCCACCTCTCCTCTTTTCTCTCAATACCACTTCCCCACACTTCCCACTTCCCCATTTTTCCCTTCCCAATACACTCAACCTCACTCTTTCCCTTTCTCTTTCCTCCCTCACCTACGGCTCTCCCCCTCTCTATCACACCCACATTTTATTTTTTTCTTCCCCTTCACCAAACCCCTTCCACTTCAATCACTTCACACACTTCACTCCTCTTCCACTCTCTCTCTCTCACACTCAACCCTAAAACAACACCACACTCAACCCTTCCCTCCTCTCTCTCCCCATACCTACGACTTCTTCCCCTCCTCTCACACACTCATTTTCTTTTCTCTTCACACACTCATCCATTCCTCTCCCTATCACACACTTCACACATGGCACTCTCTTCTCCATGCCCATACCTTCGACCATCATCTCCCCTCATCTCACATGTCTTCTTTTATTTTCCCCTTCAACAACTCCCCCCAAACCTCCATCATATCAAAAAGTCATCATCACTATCCAAGAGTGGATGAAGAAGGAAAACGAAGGAAGCAAGTTTTTTTGTATAAATAGGGGTCCTTATCTTAGAAGGGGCTAGGATTACTCTTAGAAAAAAAGGGGGAAAAATCTTCTAAAAAAAAACTAGGATTTCAAAGAGAGAAAGAAATTTTTTTTAGAGTTTCTTTTAGAAAAATTTTCTTCCCCTTCTTTTCTTCCTTCTTAGTTTTTTTAGTTTAAAATTTTGTTGTATTGAGAGATCCGAAGAAAAAAAGCTTGGATTGGTTCAAGGTACAAAATGTAATAATTCATAATATTGTTGCTTTTTTTTTTGTATTTTTTTTAGTTATTGTAATTTTGTTCATATTATCATTGCCATTTTTATTGTTATTATTGTTGTTCACGTTTTTAAAAAATATATTAGTTGCTTTTTTTTATATAAATATTAGTTATTGACTTTTTTATAAATATTAGTATTGGTTGTTTTTTTTGAACATATTATTGCTGTTTTTTTAGTTTAAGTTGCTGTTTTTATAGATATATATATGTGGTTATTATTGATGTTTTGATATTGCAATTTTTTTTTCGGATTAAAAAAGAAAGTGAATAAATGTTGTGTTTTTTTTATAAATTATTCTAATTTTCGGACTAAAAAAGGTGCTAAAAAAAATATGTTGTTTTTTTAAAAAAAATGGTTACTAATTTTCGGAGTAAAAAAAAAGAGTAAAAAAAATGTTGTTTTTTTTTAATAAATGGTTACTAATTTTCGGAGTAAAAATAAACCTAAAAAAAAAAGGGTTAAAAAATGTATTCCTTTTTTTTACTAATTTTCGGATTTAAATAAAGTTTTTTTCAAATACTAAAAAATATTTTTTTTAAAAATAAATGGTTACTAGTGTCACTACTCTTTTCTAAAAAAAATAACATAATAACAAAAATCTTTTTCAAAAAAAAGTAAAAAGGCCCCCTTTTATTTAGATAATAACTATGACAACAAAAGAATTTTTCTCCATAATCCGCTTTCAAAATACCACTTGTTTAGTCTAGGTTTTTTTTTTGAGGAAAAGCGTTTCAAGAACCACGTGCTCTAGGGTAGAATAGTAAAAAAGGTAATAGACCCGTCAATCGTTTTTTTTAGCGTCAAAACGCTATTTACACCCCCGGCAACCATTTTCTTTTAGCGTCAAAACGCTATTTGCACCCCCGGTGACACTTTTTTTTCTAGCGTCAAAACGCTATTCACACCTCCCTTTTTAATACAACTCCTTTATTATTTGCACCCCCCTTTTATCACTTACTCCGCTTTTTTTCACAACGTGATGCTTCCGAACCGTTCTTTTTTTTCTTTCTTTCGAAAAATCGAATTCGCGCAAAAAATAGGTTGTCTATAGCGGTCACTCTGGGCCTGGCTTGTTTGAACGCTATAAATACCTTCTTTTCCGAATAAGCCATTAATGACGACCACTCTGGATTTATCTGTTTGGTCACCATGAACGGTCTCTAGTTTTCCCAAACTTTTCAAAAAAAATAAAAAATACCAACACACAAATATTTTCTACCCAAGAACTACGTAGCTTTGATTTCTCCATCGCACCCGGAGATACGTAGGAGCGGGGGCCCACTCCCGTCGAGCGCAAAAAACTAAAATTTTTATTAAGTCTTCTTTTCCGTTTTTTTTGCAAATAACAAAAAAGGGTAAATTAAAGTGTTTTCTTTAAACTATTTTTTTTTCTACACATTAAATTAAAAGGTAACCTTTTTAGGATGTTGCGGGGTGCTTGTACCTTCCCCGCACTTAATCGACCCCCGAACCCAAAAACAAAGGTTTTTTCAATGTTTTCCTAAAAATAAATATTGATGGCGGCTCCATTGTTCAAAAGCAACGAAGGATCCCTCCTCCGGATTCTTCGGTCGCTACAGCTGGCGACTCCACTGGGGATTTTTTTTTAGAGGGTCAAGCCTAATTTAATTAAATGTGTAAATTATTAGTTTAGTACTTTATTTACCCTTAGTCTTTATATTCGCATATTGAATCTTAGGGTAGAAGACTTTTATTCTGCTATTTGTTTTCTTGCAAACCTTAGGGTAGAAGACTTTTATATTGCTATCTGTTTGCTCTTTTGCAGTTTGGGTAGTTTAGGTTGCTTATATCACACACATCACCTACACCTATTTATTCACACACTTCTGAGTGGGGCCCTATACCCGGGTCTGAAAAATAAACTTAGGACGAGCGGAGATGATTAGTGACAGTCATTCTGGATTTATCTGTCTGACTCTCATGAAAATCTCAACCAGAGTATGCTCTTTCGCGGCATCCCACACCAGGTAGCTCGCTATCGTTGTGGGTCATATCGTGAAAGGGATTTTAGCTCTGGAAACCTTTGTGAGGAAGTGAATAGAACTACCTGAGAGGTTGATCACATAAGTGACCCTAGACCGTGACCTATATGTAAGACATAACCTGTTTAGGACACAAAAGCAATTCACCTACCTGTTGCATCATCGCAAAAAACTTTTTATCTTTCAAAAAAAATCAAACAATGAAAACCATTTATTCTTTTTCCTTTACGTATATTTTATGTGACATGGTTAATGTTCCTCAAAATTTGAATCACCAAAATATGCTTTTATTAACGCATGTAACGTCTTTCTTTAATTCATCATACATCATCCTTATTTCACAAAAAAAAATATACAAAAAAAAATCCTCACATTGCATGCTATTCATCTCATTTAGGTTTGCCGGGAATTGTAAGAGGTTCGAAAGTTTCGTCATAAGCAAGGCAATATGGGATCAAACTGTGAAGCAATCCAAACTCTGAACTACCCTATAGTGAAGCAGCCTAATCTAACAAGTTTAAGGGAATGTGCTGGTCGATTGCCGCCCATCGAGCGCAGGTCTTTTGATAGGGTGTATGGGAAGATTATTATGTTACTACAATTGGACGTACAAACGGATGCCATTGCCGCCTTGAGCCAGTTCTACGACTCTTCATTAAGATGCTTCACTTTCAAAAATTTCCAGATGGCACCTACCCTGGAAGAATATACACAGATCTTCGGCTTTCCTCAACAAGACAAGGGACCCTACCAGTATCAGGGACAATACTACACAGATGAGAAGCTCGCCTCAATGTTACAAACCAGCAAAGAGAACTTGAAGCTCCGGAAGAAAAATCGAAATGGCATTGCAGGATTCCCACAAGAGTATCTGGAAGACCAAATGAAATTCTTCGCCGACGCTAGAAATTGGGGTCCTTTTAAGCAGGTGTTAGCTTTGACTATCTTCGGCATTGTCCTATTTCCACGCCTTGAAAGATATGTGGACACAACAGCTATTGGCGTCTTCTTATCCTTCAAGGATCCGATTCCAGCCATGCTTGCAGACACTTACTGTACTTTCACTCATTATAGTGAGCTAAGGGGAAAGAGGATATCCTGCTGCCTGCACGCCTTGTATGTTTGGCTTCTCACCCATGCTTTCGTTAACAAAGTCAGAGTAGAAGGCCCAATTGAAGACGCCAGAGGGTGTGATGTGAAGACAATGAACACTGGTGAATGGTTGCAAGTGCTGGGGGGCCTTCATGAATATAAGGTTCGTTGGCACCCATCATGGTGGAAAGAGAGGCCCACAGTAGTTTTTCAATGTGGAAGCTTTCAAAACGTCCCGCTCATGGGGACAAGAGGATGCATAAATTACAATCCTTCTCTAACTCTAAGACAGCTGGGGTACCCCATGCGAAATCCGCCCACCGAAGACATGTTAATCCCTTTTTACCTCCATGAAGGAAGCCCAAAAGAGTTGACATGCTCCGGAAGATTTCACAAGCATGGATTGGTCGTCCGCAAGGGACAAGAGCTTACTAAGAAGAGTGGCGATAAGGAAACCACCTTTCGCAATGGCTCCAAAAGAGGATCCAAGACACCCATTGCCTTACCAAAGTGCACTATGGGTTGAGGAAGAAATACCTGAACCTACCCTTCCCACTGTCGAAGATTTAGATAAGCTTAAAATGGCATTGTCAAAGGCCGAGGAAGAAAAGAAGGGCTTGCAGGCAGAGTTAGAGAAAGTGCTCCTAAAAAACCAGAAGTTGAAGGAGGAGAACACAAGTAAGTCAGTGGCCATGAAGACAGCCGCAAGCAGCTCAAGATTGAACAAAAGGACAAACTAGAGGTTCAAAGGTACCTAAGAGGAGCAAAGAGGAAATAAAACGTTGCAACCTGAAAATGAACCAAGCCATCGATGATACATACAAGTGGAAAAAGTTATGGGAAGAATCAATGATGGCTGAAAAGACCGCACAGAGCCTACTAATGGTATCAAAGAGAGAGTCCCGGATGATGGCAGCCGAGTTTGAAGAGCAAGTGAAAAGTATCAAGCAGGATAAAGATACCATTGAAGAGATACTCCGAGAATACCAGCAAGCCTTAAGAAGGGAGCATGAAAAATCTGATGAGCTGAACGACCATATCAGATATCAAGAGGAGGTCTACCACCAGCTGAAACAGAAAGCATCTATTGGGAGAACCGCTTCGTGGAGTTGGTCAGCAAGATAGAAAACCATGAAGTCTTCATAGAGTTGAAGAATGAAAGCTTATACTGGAAAGACAGATTCTCAAAGTTGGCATGGCTGGCCGATCAAGCTATCGTAGGAATCCCCAAACGTCTAAAGGAGGCTAACGCGGCAATGCACCCGTTCAACACCCCGGTCCAAGTTTCCGAATTCATGGAGTTTTGCGAGGTTCTGATTGCCGAACTCCGGGAGAAGGCTGGCAGCGCTACTAGTAGAAAAGAGGGAGGAGTGGAAAAATGAAAGCCATATGTATTTGAGTGAAATTTAAAGAACATTGTACTTTTCTTTTCGAAGTTTTATTTCCAAAATGTTGTACTTTCCTCCATCAATGAAGTTTGTTTGTCTCACATGCTGATCCTTTATCTTGAAAATATTGTGGAACTTTAATTTGTGTACTTATGACAAATCAGGATGCGCTTGCAATTCCCGACCTAAAACAATAAGACTCATGCACACATGCATCATTCGCATTTTCATCCATCCATATACTCATACATATACTCATAACATGTGTCCCACCAACAGAGAGTAAAAGACAAGCTGGTGCGTCAACATCGCTATGGACTCGTTCTCAGGCCAGAAACATGGAAGAAAACAGGACAATCCGCCTCAAGATATCCCGGATCAAGGCAATCCACCCCAAGACCTAGGCAATCAAGAGCTTAGGGCAGAAATAGATGGGATGAAAGAACAGATGGCTGAAATCTTAAAGGTCTTACAAACTCTGAGGGACAAAGACACAAGTGAAGATGTCTCCGCTGGGAATACGGAAAATCAAGTTACCAACCCTCCTCCTCCCAATGGACTCGGGATCCCGCATACAGTGCCCCCCACTGGGACTAATGACCAGGGTTACATATGGCCTCCTTACGGACTTCCACAAGGTTACACACCTCCGACAGTCAATGCTAGTCCAGAAGACGGTCCCTCAGGAGTCGCGGGCCAACAACAGCTTACACCAACGGGTCACAATGGTAATCCGGGGGCACCACAAGTTCAAAACCCGACCCCCGTCGTCATACCACAAACACTCCCACTTGGCTGCCCTCCACCGCCGATAGTTGACGCTCAAGCTCAAGGTTCCAACCTCAGGAATCCCACTCATTCACATACCCCAAATGTGAACCCAGCCATAGTTCCGATGATCCATCCTTACTATGGTATGAGTGGGCTCCCTCACAATCGCTCTATGGAGAACCCTCAAGCCCAAGACAAACTACAAATGCTTGAGAAAGGTTGAGAGCAGTGGGGGATCCAATGTTGGTGCGAGAGATGCTTATGACTTGTGCCTCGTCCCTAACGTCATCCCTCCAAAATTTAAGGTGCCAGACTTTGACAAATACAGAGGGTCGACTTGCCCTGTAAGCCACTTAACCATGTACTGCAGGAGAATGGCGGCGTTTGCTCACGACGACAAATTGCTCATCCACTACTTCCAAGATAGTCTGTCCGGGGCAGCTTCGAGCTGGTACATGCAATTAGAACGTGCCCATATCAGATGCTGGAAAGACCTAGCCGATGCATTTTTAAGGCAATACAAATATAACATTGACATGGCTCCCGATAGAACACAGCTGCAGAGCATGACGAAGAGAGACAATGAGTCCTTCAAAGAATATGCCCAACGCTGGAGAGGTTTGGCTGCACAGGTGGTACCACCGTTGTTAGAAAAAGAGATGGTATCAATGTTCATGGATACTCTTCAATCACCTTTCTACGACAGGTTGATTGGGAGCGTGTCTTCAAACTTTTCAGATATGATCGTCATCGGAGAAAGACTAGAGAATGG
Organism: Astragalus membranaceus; assembly: GCA_039519185.1. Lineage (NCBI taxonomy): Eukaryota > Viridiplantae > Streptophyta > Magnoliopsida > Fabales > Fabaceae > Astragalus > Astragalus membranaceus. The sequence goes on from CM076847.1 coordinate 80,748,623, forward strand.
ATGGAGAAACGGGAAAATTGCATATAGCTCCGCTGGAACCAGCAACCAGAAAAGGCCCTTCTCGTGTCAACGCTCCAGTCAAGCATTGACCAAAGCAAGAATATCAGGAAACCACTGGAAATCCATTACAAGAAGAACACACAGCCAGCTCCCACTGTGCCTAGACCAATCACCATTCAAGTGCCAGTTCCGTTTCCCTTTAAAAGCACCAATGCAGTCCCGTGGAGTTACGATATGAAGGTTCAGACCAACCCAGATGTCATTAACATCTCAGGGACCGGTGGTATGACTCGAAGTGGGCGCTTCTATGCCCCTGGAGGGCCTAGTGAGGACCGAACAAAAGAAGGGGAGGAAAGAGCCCGTAAGGGCAAAAGCACAGAACAGGAACCTGTCGATAAGAATGCAGGAAAGAAGACGCTATCCGAGCAAGAAGCCAGTGAATTTCTGAAGCTTATGAGACAAAGCGAGTACAAGGTGGTTGATCAACTGAACCAAACTCCCGCAAAGATATCTCTGTTGTCATTATTGCTCAGTTCTGATGCCCATCGTGCAGCATTGACAAAAGTATTGAATGAGGCCCATGTCGCTCAAGACATCTCAGTTGGTCAGTTTGACGGGATCGTCGGAAATATCGTTGCAAACAATTACCTCACCTTCACAGATGAC